>LPNX010762955.1:1528395-1549926 GCA_001517045.1 Pseudotsuga menziesii
TTCTATATCCGATAAATAATATGCGGATTTCTCTACGAGAGAAATGAATAAATGAAATACATAAGATGTCTTTCACATCACAATATATGAATTAAACCCATTGTTCCTTATGGTAGTTCCTTATCGCAGTTCCAAAAATATCTCTCTTTATTTCAAGGTTCTACATAATCGAATTATTACTTTTTAAAGTAATAAAAGAATTGAATGGTAGTAGTAATAATAATAGCTATTATTATTATTACTACCATTCAATTCTTTTATTACTTTAAAAAGTAATAATTCGATTATGTAGAACCTTGAAATAAAGAGAGATAGACTTAGCTAAAGAAAAAGCTTTTATTGCGGCCCGATATGCTTTTCCCTTCCAAACATTTTTACGAATTTTTTTCTTGGATCTAGAAGTACGCTTTTTTTGGAACTGCCATAAGGAACAATGGGTTTAATTCATATATTGTGATGTGAAAGACATCTTATATATTTCATTTATTCATTTCTCTCGTAGAGAACTCCATATATATTTAAATTTTAATCTATATCAAAATATTTAAATTTGTGATCAAACCATTATGGTCGTTGACATGTCTATATAAGATCATTATTCATGTTGTGTTGAACATACAACCGCTTGAATCTCTTTACTTTTGTGCAGGTATATATTTTTGTCAAGTTTTAGAGCCTACAATCTCAGTCATTTAAAACAATATTATCATGGATACCTTTGTAGAGTGTATTTTTGTACCGAATTTGTGTCAACATTCACAAAAGTTAGGCTGCCAGTGATTGTATTGCATAATGTATTGCAAATATGATCTTGTAATTGATTGTAGTACAACTTGCATAATATAAGCTTGATTACCATTACAGAGAAAAGAAGTTTCAACGAAAATTTGTTGACATGTGTACCACATCAAATCATCCTAGTCTAGATAGTAGTTGAAGAGGCATGGTTTTACCCTATTTGTCATTAAAGAGACTTAAATTTCCTAGAGGTAAAGTTCTTCTTTTCAATTTTGCATCAAGTTGCAAACAATAATTTTTGTAAGGTTTAATTGAAAGTGATTTGAATTGTAATTGAGCGCATTCTTGACTAAGACCGACACCCTTTCACTTTTTGAGTTGAAGAATTAATTGTTGAGTATTGCTTGTAAAAAGGTGGGGTTTCAAGAATCCCTTCACTATTTGAGCGAGTCACATATTTTCAATGGCTAGACTAAATGATCTGGTAGAGTTATTGAACACTCTACTTCTATCCTCTATTGACAACACTGTCATGATCGACAAGACCACTCTCACTCACATTTGAAATTGCTTACAAGAATCACAAGAAAAAATTGAGTTTATACAACTTGAGTCACAACTTGTACAAGAAGAAACACATTTTGAACTTGTTCCTATTCAGAAAAATCATCTTTATGATTCCTTTCAGGAACCTGCACATGATGACACCACTTCAGAAGCATATAAGAAAACCGGTGGCATCACTTCGCAAGCAAAAGAAAATAAAGATGAGTTTATGCATATAAAGGTTCCAACTGTTCTTCTCAATCCCATCATCATACCTTCAGGAATAAATTGTACACAACAAGCACAAAAATGGTCTTGGATATGACAAGGAAGTGAGTGCTCACATTCCTGATTTCTCCAAGACAATCCAATTTCATAGTTTTAGGTTCATAGAAGAAATTTAATATTTATCATCATACCTTCATGAATAAATTGTACACAACAAGCACAAAATGGTCTTGGATATGACAAGGAAGTGAGTGCTCACATTCCTGATTTCTCCAAGACAATTCAATTTCACAGTGTTAGGTTCATAAAAGAAAGTTAATATTTATCAATTCAAAGATCGAAATGCCAACATTGTGATCGAGTTGGCCACATGAAAGATCAATGTTTTGATATTCATCCTTGCAAGCATTGTGGAAATCATACCCATTCTTTACACAAATGCTTCATTATGAGGAAATCTACAAGATAAATGATTCACTACAGGTCACATCGCTTTTAGGAAATGTTCGCTAATAGCCAATAATATATATATATATGTGTGTGTGTGTGTGTGTGTGTGTGTGTGTGTGTGTGTGTGTGTGTGTGTGTGTGTGTGTGTGTGTGTGTGTGTGTATGTATCATACTGAAGAATTAATTCTCGAGTAATGACACATATTGCATCTAAGAGATCTTCTTCTCCTCACTTTGTCCTTGATAGGGGGGTGACATCACCAAATGACGGTCAGGAACAAGCGATCTTGAAAAAGCGAGTGGGAAAAAGTAATCCTGCATTAGATCTAGAGCCTCGATCCTGAATGATCTAGCCAAACTCATATTCATATCCAGAGCTAAAGCCATGACTATTCATTTAGTAGACTCCATCAAATTCTACTAACTTTTTGGAATGTTCTAAGAACCTATGAACCTTCGAGCCAAGTTCCATAGTTTGTGGTCATCCTTAAACCACCTTCATGGTTCATGATTTATGGTCATATGAAACCACAAATTTATAGCTGTTGAGATCTATCAATTTGTGGTCAGCTTAAAGCCACCCATTTAGTAGAAGACAACAACTTCTACTAACCTTTGATTTAGATACCTTCTTCAACCATTTTCAATTGTCCTTCTCTAGATTTGATCTCTGTGCTTGGACTCACATACACACCTTTGGATTAAGGGGTGAGTGTTAGGAGCCTAATCCTCAAGGTTGGGCATATATTGTATTATTGTTTACTATTCACAATATTGTTGAGAAAAGAAAGTGAAGATCCATAGGTGAATAGGAACAATCATGAATGATTCCAAGAGACCACTTGGAATATGAAACAAAGGGTCTTTCTCCATGTAATAATATGTACATATATTAATGACAAATTGTGCATTCACATCAATTACATTTTGTCTTTATGGTGCATCTCCTTATGTTATTTGGGTGTGTGTTAGCCAATTATGTATCTTCCCTATAGGGAACCTAACATTAGTCATATTTTCCATCCTTGCTTTGTCCATTGTTTTGTGAGTTAGCTCCACCTTTATAAGGATTCTCATGTAGTTGATTTGCAAACCCAAACTCTTGGTTATTATGTTGCTTAAAATTTTGCTCAGTCTTGACAACATACCAATAAGCATCTCCCATTGAGGAGATGTATAGGAAATCCATATATGCTTGGATGTATGTGTGCATGGCATTGTGGTACTTTAGGACAAATTGTTGGTTGGAGTCTCTGGTACCTAGATTTGAGCACAATTTATGGAGTATATTGGTGAACTTTGGAATCATTTTGTCTCTCTCCTGGTGGATAGTTGTCCATCTCATGTACTGGTCAACATACTTTTCGACATGGTAGAATTCCTCCTTGACAAAATTGAAAAAAGCATCTAAAGTGGGTTATGTCCTATGTATTTCAGACTCATCTTCAACATTTCTCTCACAATAACCATCCCACCAATATTTGATATGGGGAAGGGACTTAAGGAGTGCGAAGGTGATCTTTTTGTTGTCAGGAAAATTTTGAATATAAGTGACCCTCTAACAAATTTAAACATTTCTCCAAAGCATCTACATCTATATGGACTTAAAATAATGGAATGACAAATTTAACTTGTACCTTTAGGGGAGACACACCTTCAAAACGATTTCTCATTGAAGTTGTCTAAGTCACCGTTTGAAGTTGGCGAAGGCTCTGGGTGAAATTATCCATCGTATCATCCCTCTATCATGTGATTACTTCCTCAAGAAACAACTTAATTTGATCTCCTGCTTCATCATCTCTCTTTTCTTCTCCCTCCATGTGAGGTTGCTTGGGTTTACGTGAGTGCTTTTACCTAAGCTCAAGTAGTTCGAGACCTAATTCCCAATATTTAGATTTCATTGGGGACATGCACTAAGAAACAACAAGATTATATATCTCTGATACCACTGAATTGGATTATTTGGAGAATGAAATGAAGGGAGAAATAAAAAATGGAATAAAAAACACAAATATTTTGTAGAAATCACAATAGTATAGTAAAACTCGAATTCTATTAATTAATGGAATGGAAAAACATTGTAAACTACAAAGTAATCCAAACTAGTTGAGAGGGTGGTAGCTTATATTTGAAGATAGATGTGTTGGCTATCCTCATTCACAAGATCTTATTACAAAGAGACTACAAAGGGCCTTTTAATCATAAGCATAAAGAGGAAAAAAACCTTAACATCCAAAAATGTAACCCTAGGAAATGAAGTGCCAAAAGGATTTGTGGGCCTCTAGGTGGCTAACAAATATGCCAACTTATTGAGGGCACAAATTTTGCATACGATCTTTATTTAGGGTGCCCAATAACTCGTTGGAAAGAGATAATTGAGAGTTACAAACTTTAACTAGGTTCGAAATATGCCATGGAAATCCAATTGGCCAAAAGCATTGTTTAGGACCTCAAAATAACCATGGAAGTTTGGGAGCCAAAAAATTGTAGAAATTTTCCAAAAAGATGGAGAATCGTTGTAACTTAGCGGAATAGGTGGGTGGCCACCAATATCCACTTGGCTCATTGTGGGATAAGGTGGGAAATTTTTATTAGTCAAAGTCCTTGGTAAACAAGTTGTTTCTTAGAAAGAATTTGTATTATTGTAGGATGGAGGATGAAAACACTATGAAGCAACATCTAAATGCCTTCAATAGAATGACAAGTCACCTTTTCTACGATGATATTAAGATGTTTGAATAAGATAAGTGCATTACCTTGTTATGCTCTTTTTCAAACCCTTGGGATAATTTGGTTGTAGCAATTGGTAGTATCATTAAATACACATTAAATTTTGAGGAGGTAGTTGCATCCATGTTATTAGAGGAAATGATGAGAAAATCCCTAGAGAGTGTGACCAAGGATATTTTATTTGTGAGAGGTCATACCCAAAAGAGGAAAAATAAGTCTTCGGGGAGGGGGTGATATCTAAACTTATAGGTAGATCTACATCTCTAGGCCAATCTGCAAGGAAATGCTAGAAATGTGGCAATGTTTGGAATTATAAGAAGGATTGCATATATAATAATGTTTATAAAAGAAAGGGATATGATGATGCCCCTTCCACAAAAACAAAACCTCCACTAAAGAAGGAGGTGATGTTTACTTAGCATATATAGGTACATATGCAGATCAAGGTGTATGATTCATCAACTCAGGTTCTTTATTTGACATAACTCCTCATAGGAAGTTGTTTTTTGAATATGAAAGTATAGTGGAGGTGATTTTTTCCTAAGAGGTGACTCGAAAATCAAAATCATAGGATGTGAAAGGGTCAAGTTGTTGCTAAAGTATGGAAGGATTATAACTTTCCCTGGGGTTGTGTACATTCTATATCTAGCCAAAAACTTGATATCTACAAGTAAGATGGGTCATGTAGGGGTGCATATTGTATTTGAAAAGGACACATACAAGATAGTTTGAGGAGAAATGGTGTTGATGAGGAGAGTTACTCTACACAAGCTATTGGGAATCACTTTTAATGATGGGTGTAAAAAATTTGTTGTTCCCAAGGATAACAATGAAGAAGACACGACCCCTAATGTCGCTAAAGAGAAGGAAATGTTATGGTAGAAAAGACTAGGACATATTAGAGAGAAGGGCCTTAGACCATTACATGGTAAATATATCGTTGAAGGTATGTATGACTGCTAATTAGATTTCAATGTCTATAAACATTGTATGTATGGTAAAAGAAACTAGGTGAGATTCCCATCTATTGCAACAAGATAAAAGCAAAATCTTAGAGTTAATACACAATGACATATTTGCAATTCTTCTTCTTCCATCACTAGGTAAATTGATGCATCTCATTTTAGTCATTGATGATTTATCAAGTAACGAATGGTTATACTTCCTTTGTAATAAATACAATGTATTCGGTAAATTTAAAGAGATTAAATTTCTTGTAGAAAATCAAACATGGAAGAAGATATAATTTTGAGGGTAAGTAATGGTGGAGATTTTTGTGAAAATGACTTTGACTAATTTTGTAAGAAGTGCATAGTATCTAGGAAAAAATATATTCCATACATACCTCACCATAATGGAGTTGTAGAAATAATGAATAGGATGTCAATGGAGAAGGAAAGAAGTATGCTGAGTGAATTCAGGTTTATCATAGGAAATATGGAAGGATTATAACTTTTCCTGGGGTTGTAGACATTCTAGATCTAGCCAAAAACTTGATATCTATAAGTAAGATGGGTCATGTAGGTGTGCATATTGTATTTGAAAAGGACACATACAACATGGTTTGAGGAGCAATTGTGTTGATGAGGAGAGTTTGGACTGGAACTCTATACAAGATATTGGGAATCACTTTTAATGATAGGTGTAAATATTCTTTTGTTCCCAAGGATAACAATGAATAAGACACGACCTCTAATGTCCCTAAAGAGAAGGAAATGTTATGGTAGAAAAGACTAGCACATATTAGAGAGAAGGGCCTTAGACCATTACATGGTAAAGATATCGTTGAAGGTATGCATGGCTTCTCATTATATTTAGATGTCTATAAACATTGTATATATGGTAAACAAAATCATGTGATATTCCCATCTAGTGCAACAAGAGAAAAATGAAATATTAGAGTTAATACACAATGATGTGGTTGCAGTTTCATTCATTGATGATTTATCAAGTAACACATGGGTCTACATGTTTTTAAATAAATCCAACGTATTTGGTAAATTTACAGAGATTAAAGCTCTTGTAGAAAACCAAACATGGAAGAAGATAAAGTTTTGAGCGTAAGTAATGGTGGAGAGTTTTGTGAAAATGAATTTTAGTAATTTTTTAAGAAGTGCATAGTAACAACGAAAAAAATAATTCCATACACACCTCATCATAATGGAGTTGTAGAAATAATGAATAGGATGTCGATGGATAAGGAAAGAAGTACCCTCAGTGTATTCTAGGTTTATCATAGGAACTATGGGTAGAGGTAGTGGACACTACATGTTATCGAGTAAATCGATGACCTACATCAACATTGGTTGACAAAAATCCACAAGAGACATAGACTAGTATAAAAACCCTCTTTTAAAAACCTTAGAGTTTTAGTTGTGATGTTTATGTGCATGTTCCAAATAAAAAAAGGAGTAACCTAGATAATAAAGATGGAAATTGTATCCTTATTGGTTATAAAGACGGTATAAATATTATAAACTTTGGAACCCACTGACTAAGAATATCATTTACAATCAATATGGTATACATATTATAAACTTTGGAACCCACTAACTAAGAATATCATTTACAATTGAGATGGTATAAAGATTATAAACTTTAGAACCCACTAACTAAGAAGATCATTTACAATCAAGATGTTGTTGTAGAGGGTTAAAGTTTTTCCCAAATAGGAAGTCCAACCAAAGGAAGATGAACCATAAACAATAAAGTTTGAGTTGAAGGGTGAAGAATCTGACTCAAGAGAAGAATAAAAACTACAATAGGAATAACCTCGAATTCCATCCTTGAGGAGATCAATTCAGTAATGAAGGAAACTAAAAAGGTATACCCCACCCAATTTTCATTCTAATTATGTTTTATCTATACTGATGACGATATTAGAACCATTAGAAAGGTAGTGAATTTAGAGGATGTGATAAAACTTTGGAAGAAATCCTTGGTTGAAGAAATGGATGTCATAGATAAAGATGTGACTTGGGATTGAGTTTTGTTTTTTGTTAGAATAAAACCTATTGTTATCAAATGGGTGTTTAAGAAGAATTTGAATGCAAAAGTTAAGGTAGAGGAGTGCAAAGTTCACCTAGTATCAAAGGGATATTCCAACTGGAGGTAATTGATTATGGAGATATTTTTTCTCGTGTTGCTAAATTAATTTCTAGTAGATTTATTTTGTCTATTGATTATACTTTTGATATTGAAGTAGTGCAGATGGATATGAAGGCAAAATTCTTACATGGATGTGAAGGAAACATTCTTACATGATTATTTTAAAGAATAAATCTACATGAAATCATCAAAAGGTTTTGAAGTAAAGGGAAATAAGGATTTGGTTAGTAAACTGAACAAGTCCCTTTATGGATTAAAATGGTCATCAAGAATGTCACATCAAAATTTTATACTTATATATTAGGAATTGGTTTCTCAAGAAGAAAATCCAATGTGTGTATTCCAAGTTGGTCAGTGACCATTTTTTTTATGTGATCTTGTATGTTGATTATATGTTACTGATTGGAAACCACAAGGAAGTAATCAATGATTCCAAAGCTCACTTGTCTTCTAAGTTTCATATGAAAGATCATGGTGTTGTGAATTTTATTTTGGGCATGGAAATTAAAATAGATCAAGAAAATAGGAAAATCTAATTGCTTTGGAGGAAATATGTTGAGACAATATTACAAATGTTTAATATGCACAAATTTAAACCAATAAAGGTCCCTAGTCCTATAGGTGCAAAGTTATTTTCATATAAGTGTCCCAAGACTCAAGAAGAGGTAGAATACATGTCTCTTGTTCCCTATACTAGTGAGGTTGTAAGTTTGATGTATACCATCATATGTGCTAGACCAAACATTTCCAATGTAGTGGAAGTTTTGAGTACGTATATGTCAAATCCAGAGAATGAACATTGGACAAATATAAATAGTGTATCTCTAGATTATGCAATATGATACTAAGGAATATACAGAACTCATAGGGAGATATGTATACAGGCTTTGTTGATGCAAACTAGGTTGGAGATATGGACTACAGAAAATCCATGAGTTGTTATGTATTTAACCTATTTGGTGGAGCAATTAGTTGGATGAGAAATAGGCATAATATAATTGCATTATCAACTATAGAAGTTGAATACATGGAAACCAATGATGGAAGCGAGGAAGCTATATGGTTGCAAATATTGTGTTTAGGTATTGGTTTTGTTTAGAAAGTAGTGAGAATAAGTTGTGACAACTTGAGTGCAATTTTTTTGGCAAAGAACCTTGCTTATTATTCCAAGACAAAGCATATTGATGTACAATACCATTTTGTTAGAGACATGGTTGAAAAAAAACAAAGTATTGTTGGAGAAGGTTGATACCTTGAAGAATGTTGCAGATTCATTGAGAAGGTCAATTAGTACTAAAAATTTATCTTGGTGTAGAGAATCAATGTCCATTTCTACCCCTAACATAAGATTACGTGAATGCCTTCCATTTACGCTCATTTACAAATGATACAATAAGTGGGCGAAAAGTGTTTTACTCTTTATAAATTCCCAAAGAAAGGGGCTCTAGGGGGTGTTTTGAACCGCCTAGTTGGGGGTGTTAGCATGCCCATAAAAGAAATTTTTTGGGTATGTTTTTAGTTCATTTTGTGCTTTTCGACCAATGGTTTTTCAACCCCTTGTGAACTAATTCTGGTTAAGGAATTAGGATTTTGGATGCCATGAATATTTTATTGTAAATGGTGAAGGTAATACAATGAGACAAAGAGAAAAACAACTCTTAGTTAGGCTAGATTTCTTGGCTAAGGGTTTCCAAGTAAAACCTTTTTTACTATGTGTGTGTGCTCTTCTCATTTTTTTTTTAAAGATTATGTTGGTATTATTTTCTTGCACATGTTTATTAAACACTTCAATTAAAACACAATGATACATGGCATAGGGAAAGAGTTTGGGCATAAAGAGTATACTTGTCCAACAAATACAACCTAAGTATGAATCATAAAGGCCACATGTTGGGAAATGGTAACACATTCACTTGGCAACCACATATAAAGAGCTAGATCCAAAAATCAAATTGAACTAACAATAACAAGTGATTACACAATGAGGGAAGCCTCATCAAAATTACGCATTTAGAGAGGCTAGAGGAAAAAGAATTTACATCCAACTTAAGGTGAGGTGGGTCCAAAGAAAAAATGACAAGAAAGAAAATTTGAAAAAAATGGCAAATTTAGAATTAACCCAAGAACGCAACAACCGGAGGAATTAAAGAATTGGGCCTACTTGTTATAATGGAGGAAATAAAACTAATGTAATAGACCACACAAAGAACCTACTCATAATTCGAATGCAATCCTTGAGCTCTTAATGAAACCACCCAACTAAAATCCAATAAGGCTAATCTATAAGTAGAAATGGCAGCACCATGGGAATTTTAAAGTCTTCCAAATGGTTAGAGCATAAAAGTAACAACAATGGTCCAAAGGGAATTACTAGAAAATGAAAAGGGACAAGCCCCCAAATCCCCAAATTCCAAATGAAAGAATGAATTGCATGGGTGAGGGGAGAATATGTGATCACAAGGATTGAAAACATACTAAAAATCAAATATCCTACCAACAAACTAGGTCAAACATAGGAGATCCAAGCCCCCCCGTGTTAGATTCCATTAATTATGATCAATACCATGATGGAAATGTTGTCCTTCCAAAAACTAATATCCAATAAAACACATATCAAGGGTGGAAGGACAAATCATATTCAACTATCAAACTCTAAAAACCTCCTTTACTTGAAAACATACTAAAAATCAAATATCCTACCAACAAACTAGGTCAAACATAGGAGATCCAAGCCCCCCCATGTTAGATTCCATTAATTATGATCAATACCATGATGGAAATGTTGTCCTCCCAAAAACTAATATCCAATAAAACACATATCAAGGGTGGTAGGACAAATCATATTCAACTATCAAACTCTAAAAACCTCCTTTCCATAGTTTGCAACCAATTCAAATAATATCCACAAGATTTGTTGGATCAACCTCTTGTCTAGAGCATCCAACCAAATGTAGCAACATCAACATCCCAAGCTCACAACAGACCACAACACCATCACCATTTTAGTCGTTGAAATACCATCAAAATCATAATCTTTAACCAACTATTAGCCAATCAAAACCTCTAAAGAGTGTACATGCTTGCCAATAACTAAAATACTAAGTAATCAATGTTGTGGAACCAAGACTCCTAATACCAATGCAACATATGCCATGATCAAATTCAAGTGCTTGCAATAAGTGCCAATAATCAACGAGGATACATAATAGAAATAGGACTAGAGCCACTTTAGTAGAAGAGAATTATATGTTACCAACTATCACACACACACACAACCAATTGGATCAACTCAAAAGTGCATAATGAATAGCATCATAGAAATATAACCTCAACACCACTTTCATGTAATGCACATAATAGAAATTCAACCATGTTCGCATTGCACAAGGTAATAACAAGATGTTTCCAAAAACACCACAAGCTTGTAACCATGATATATACAACCAAAACCATTTTACCAATCCCGATAATGCCTCCATGTGTTAGGAAATAAAATGATGTAGAACCATATTATCATAAATATATAATAAAAAATTCATCAACCACCATCATTACCTGCATATGATGACATGATCAACATAAAAGGTGCATCCATGAAGTGATAACATGACCATCATAAACCATAGAAAGGAATGGACCTACGCAAGAGACGAGATCATTTCCTCCACCTCATCAATGGGATGGTGAAACCCCTCTCGAGTTGAGTTAGTATAAAATTTGAAGCGATGTTATAATAACAAGGAAAGAGACTCCCCGGATGCGAGTGTCAACCAAAGCCACGTGGACGGGGAGGAGGCTGACGAGGCCTCCCCTACCCAAGCATGACCTCACCCCCACAGCCGTCCATGCGTGCCTTCATTTCAGAGGGATACGTGGATGTTTCTTGGCATGCCAAAAGGACCAGGCCGTCCTTTCAAAGCCTTGTCGCCATTAATAGCCCACCTGGATGCCATAACTCTCACCAGTGCCACTTAATATGGACGACATTGGAGGATGGGTTGTCACACTTGCACCCTGCTCCGCACTCTATTATCGCTCTCCTTTGCTTCAAACCGTCACCCCACTGCCCAGCTCTAGATTATCATCAATCTGTTCTGCTCTCAGTCTGTCATCACCCTGTTTCGCTCTCAGCTGTGCTTAAGCTATGCCTCGAAGACAAAGAGGTACCCCCCGCAAAGGGCGTGGTCATAATGCTCAGGATTATCGCCATTTACCTCTCTTGGCTCAAGCCAGTGGCAACGACTTCGATTTGGAGATTCCGAAAGAAGTGCAATGAATTGTTAATGATTGGGAAGATGAACTATTTGGAGCTCTCAGTGCAGCTGGAAGAACGACGGAGCGCAGACATAATTAATGGGTTTTTAAGAACCTACTCACTCGGATGGTCCTAAGGTTCAACCCTCTGGTTCCTCCTCCCCAAGGTCCTCCAGTTCAACCCCCATCGACTTCCCAAGATGTTTCACCACCGATTCCACCACTGCCCTCTGTCTCCCCAGCCTCCGCCTCTGTTCCTTCACCCAGCTCCATCCCCCCTCCACTTTGTCGACCCTCCACTCTCTCTTTGTGCAAATTTTCATCTAACCCAGTCATTACCAAAAAGACTGCTCCACTCCCCACCAAATTGCCCCCTGCAGGTTCAATGGAAGAAGAAAACAACTCTAGTGATGAAGAAATGGCAACATCTAGCGAAACTTTGGAGGCGACGTCCAACAAAACCTCGAAGGCTAAGTCAAGCGAGCCTACTCAGCCAGCCTCACCAGGGTACAACTGCCCTGTCGTGGAGGAACCATTCTTCAAGCCGTGGACCATTTTCGCCTTCGCCATGTGTCGGTCTGCATGCAAGCACCAAGATTTTTTAACCTCAGCCACGTTTTGTTCAGCATGATACTATCAGGTGTTTTTGTTTATTTCAATGTTAACTCGTTGGCTCTGTATCTGGTTCCTCCAAGAACTAAGGAGGTTTTTGTGTTTGCTTATTTGGGTGGCCTGTTTTCCCTCCTGGAGGGATGGTTTTGTGGAACTTTTTTCCCTCCTGGAGGGAGGGCCCAGACTTATCTTGAAACTCTATACCTACTTAACATGACCAGGTCTATCTGTAAACTCATATGTACCACCATTTTCTTTTTTTAATAGATTAGAATTTACAAAAAAAAAACAAGGAAAGAGTCTGGGGTGATTTAGATTCCAACATTAGATTCTTGCGGGGATAGATAAAATATTCAAAAAACAATTTAAGGAATAAATCACAACACTTTGTGATTCCAAGATCATTAGCTGAAGAAATGATTAGCAACTTTACCATGTCCTCGGTCCCTCTTAGGCATGAATCATTGCTGGAATGGCATGCCAAGTTGTTGCTAAGGTGACATACATTGTTCATTCTCATCAACATTGTTTTGGAATCTTTATTGTAAAGATGGTTTATTTTAGAGTTATTGTTTGTGCCATGATCATAGAGATGATTCCACATGATGAGAATGTCTTGGTCGTATGCTAGAATAAGTGGCATGGGGGTTTCCATTCCCTAAAAAATTCTAAAGCTTGTTTTAAAGAAAGGGGAGGATCGTCTATTTTTTATTATGTTACTCTTCTACTTTTGTTTGTTTGAGTTGTTAACCTTTAGAGGTGAGGTTTCAATCCTTGGAATTATTTAATTCAAAATGATAAATCCATGAACTTGTTTAATTCGCAATAATGTTTGCAGGTTTGTTCACCTTTCAACTTTTTTTTGAAATGGAAACCTGTCTTTTTATGGCCAGTAACCAAGAATGAAGCGCAACCCAACCTCACAAACTTAAGAAAATAAAAGGTTTGATGGTATCTTTCCATCCCCATACAATAATATGAATGAAGGGAACATCACCAATATTCAATATAATTAATAGACATATCCGACAAACCCCATGTAGGGAAGGAGCATTCCCACTAGGGCTTGAAACTAGCTTACTCTCACAAGAACCACTTGAAGTTGTTGCCAAATCATAACCTGACTGACTTATGTTGTTGACCTTGTGCCTTAGTTTCAAGCATATTAGTTTTCTCCAACATATGGACTCTTTGCAGCTAACTACATTGTGACAAAGTTATATACACGGTGTGTCGTCCTGTATCATAGTAACTACAAAATATTTGAATCCTAGCCTAAAATATGAAATGAATCATTTCATCCTCTGTATTGTTAGTTGCATTTTGTAATTTTTCAATGTAATGCAAACAACTATGTCTATGGGTTTAGCAAAGTATTGACACCTTTCATCCTCTTATGTTGTTAGTGGTGCTTTCTAACTTTTCAATGCAAGATTTTTTTTCCAAGTAAAACCTCATTAAGAAACCAAAAAAATGCTTCTCCCATTCGTGAATAGCATCCTTAACAAACCTATTGACATAAAGCAATTTGCCTCACCCAATGGGATTTGAACAATAACAAAAGCTGGTTGAAATAATTGTAGTGCTAACAATAGTTGATGATGTGAAGACTTAATAAATTGCAAGAATATTAAAACAATTTGAATGTATTTAGATTGAAATCTTATAACATTATTTCAAATACTTTATAGTTATTTTTACATAATAAGGTACTTTTTTTTGATAAAAAATATCCAATGCTTCAAAGTTTAAGTGGTTGCATAGGCAAACCACCAAGAACTTACAATTTTTAGAAGATGGTATAAATTTTTGACTTTGTACTCTTTACAAGGGTATTATTGCAATGTGTAAATGCTTATGATAAAGAAGATTGAAATCAATGCAACAAAACCCTAAACACGGTTTAATATTTGTTTAAAATAAAATATTAGAGAAAAGGGCGAGTAAGGTATGATCCCTTGGTTAGATGCATGAGTAGTTAAAAAAAAAACACATTTATCTTCTTTTAAAGTTGTGCATGAATATGCTCGATAATATTTGGACTTGGCATTATTCATATAAAATGATTCTTTGTAAAGGTAGGTTACTTTTAATATTATTCATTTGAAGTAAATCGATTTACAGGGGTAAGTATATCACTAACACGGGTGACATATTGTCTTTTAATGAGAAAATAACACCATTTCACTTTAACCATCACTTTTTAAAATTAATAAAAAATCTCATATAACTTTATTAATTTTAAAATTAATAAAATTTCTAACACTTTTTAAATTACTAATTTAATTTTTTTTCCTTATAACTGTTTTATCATAAAATAAATTCTTTACACCATCTTACTTTTTAGTAACATCACAAAATATATATTAAAAATAAAAAGTTAGGAAATAAAAGCCTCATTAAACCAATTAAAGATATTAATTTAAAAACCAATAAAGAGGGCACCATTAGAGTTAGGTGGTGATCAAAGTGAGTGTGAACATGTGGGATTAAAATAAAGGTAAAGCACTATTAAAATAGTGAAAGTTGTGGTGAAGTGGAAATGTAGAACGGAAGGAAAGGTACAAGAATTTAATAACGAGGAAATGGAAAGGTGTAGGTATGTGAAGGAGGAGGACATTAAGGACATATACATAAAGGTGAGTGTTAAAAGTGGAACACATGATGAATATTCTTTATGAATGGGGATAGATATGGTCAATTATGATGAGAAAGTTGTGTAGGTATTATTTTTAATTTTGTTTTCCATTTATACAATGTATTTGTATAAGGAGTTACCTTTCCACTCGACTATTTGCATCGATCGGACGACCTGGTTTGTATGAGCGTTTACATCACTCATTGTTGGTCGTCCGACCAGTGCAAATGGTCAGGTGGAAAGCTAACTCCTTTGTATAATGTATATCTTTATGTGATATAATTTTGAGTGTAATGTATAAAGAAAAAATGTGACATTTTATTGTGAATTTGTTTATATATATATATATAAGAGCAGTAGTAACAGAGGAAATATATGTTTTTAATAATTAAACCTATTCACATTATATGTAAGTTGTATATTTTGTGGAAATTGTTGATTTTTATGTTTATCATTCTTGAAAATGCAATTGTTTTTTTTTTCTTTTTTCGATGTGACTGTGTGTTTATGATGCTTATCATTTCATTTTTTTATAAGTGTAAGGTGATTTGATAGTTTTTACATTTACTTAAATTTATAAGTGTCTTTTCTATTTATGTTGTTCTTTTCAATATTAACTAATTTTTTAGTAACTCAAACACAGTAGTTGTGTTTTGACTAAAATTCTATTTTGGACAAAATAAATATTGTGTTTAGTATGATTGCAATGTTTGGGCCTAATGGTTAAGAGCATGTGTTTCCTCTTAGGAGGTCACAGGTTCAAATCCAGAGGGGGGGTAGTGTATGTACACTTCTGTAGACTTTAGCAGTTAAATCGCTGCGCAGAGGGGGGTCTCTTGTCCCACAAACAAGGGGGTCTCATACACCAATTTGGTGTCTCGCTTGGCGGTGACCTTAAAAATAGATTATTAATATTATTATTATTATTATTGACAATGGTATATCTAGAAGTTTAATTATGGTTCGTGTTAATAATATGATTTAGCAATCTAATGTTTATGGAATGACTTGTTTCACCAATATATGATATTGCGAGAGCAAGAGATTGGTGTTCGAGGGGTTAAATTTCTCTTCCACATTATTGAACTAGTTTTTGACCATTTTGTGGAGTGTGAAGATTGGTTTGATGTTTTTTAAGGATTTTGTCATAAAAAGGATGTAGACTTGGGAAGAAGGATTGGGTGGAGGGTTTTTATGTATCGATTCTAAAATATACAATTCATAAGTGTATTTTACTTTATTTTAATGAATATTACAATTTTCAAGTGTGTCAAACTTATTTTAAAGAGTGTGTATAGTTAATTTTGTGGATTATGACTAGAATATTAAAGTAGTCATTGTTTTGGAAGGCTATTTCAAAAAATGTATTTCTTGCTCAAATGTATTTTTTTGAAATAAGGCTTACGGTGTGTTATTCTACATCCTCTTGTGTGTTCTTTTTTATGTTAAGGTATATGTTTTAGTTTGTGGAAACATATAAGTTTCAACATATTTTGATCCTTGTGTTAATGAGAGTGTTTACAAAGGCAATGGCCCTCTTACTAAGACACTTGTTGATTAGTTGCAAGATGATAATCGATCCAAAAAGATTAATTACCCTAATTTTGTATACAACAATACTTGCTTTGAGGAAGTGGCTTCATACAAATATCTCGAAATCGAACTTCATCACAAGATAAAATGGAACTATATCATTAATAAACCTTATTATGGACTTGAAAACAATTTTAAATCGGCAGAATTTTGGCTTTAAGATAAGAAGAGACTCCTCGTTGAGACTCTTGTCACTTATGGTGTCTTATATGCTTGTGAAATTTGGTATAGCAACATCTCTAGAGAATCGTGGAGAAAGATAGAGCAACATATATTTGGCACCCAAAACATTTGTTATGAACGTGCAAACCAAAAAAGGAGGATTTGATTATTAGCAAGTAAAGTGCATATCCATAATGTTGTAAAAATATAAATTGGAAATAGGGACAATAATTAGTCTCTGCGTGTTCAGCTTCCCTTCCTCGTAGTAGAAAAAGCAAATATAAACTCCTTTCAATGTTCATGAA
Organism: Pseudotsuga menziesii; assembly: GCA_001517045.1. Taxonomy (NCBI): domain Eukaryota; kingdom Viridiplantae; phylum Streptophyta; class Pinopsida; order Pinales; family Pinaceae; genus Pseudotsuga; species Pseudotsuga menziesii. The sequence goes on from LPNX010762955.1 coordinate 1,545,760, forward strand.
TGTAGAACAAAAACCTTGTTAAAACAAATTAGAATTACTAATATAAAAACTTGCAAAAAGATGGTCAAAACCCACATAACAACTAACGTAAGAATAAAATTTACATGGAAGAGACTTCAATTGTGCATGGACTCGGTGAATTCGAGCCATGAAATCTCCACATGAGAAAAACCCTACAACATCGTTATAACAACATTCTCTGGAAAGGAAAAGAAAAAAAGTCTATGAGTTAAATTGGTGAGAAATATCTACCTTATCCTATAAAACCGAAAGAATTATTTGTTGCTTCTACTGATAATAAAGCTACACAAATGGTCTAAATGGATTAGATCTACTACAATAATTATTATGCTATCTAAATGCATCAAACCTGCTTACGAGATCCATGGGTAGTGTTGAAAGTAGAATTCTTATGCAACCTCCTGAGGTCGTTGTGTGGCTATGGACCACCAAGAGCGTCATCCCATATCTTATACAATATATGAAATGTAAAGAAAATATATATTTAAGACAAGTCTAGAGATAAGTTTGAATAATGATCATATTAGAGGAAATTTGGGGTCTAAAATGGGCCTTATAAAAAACTGTGCCATGGATGAGCTGGATTGAGTTGAATTTTTAAACCAATAGAATTTCAATATCTTTGGTCAGCCATTATGGTTGAGTTCGACACATGATGCTTATGTGTCATATTTTTATTTGACAATAGCTAACTCCATATCAACCTCACATTGGTTAAGTTCTTGAAAAGATCACCTCAAAATAAGATAAATAAACTTTAACTAATAAATATAGAATATTTTATTTGATCACTACTTCCAACTCCTCTAAAACATAACCTTCGCATTAATTAAAATTGTATTGGAAGCATTTTGAAATACTAAAAACATTTATTAATCAATTTTTTAAAAAGAAAACTAAATAATATTTAATTTTAAATAGACTTATCTTGAAATATTAAATAAAAGATATTTATTATTTTTAATATTATTAAATAATATTAAAAAATAAATATATTTAATTATTACATCCAAAAATAAATAAAATATTTAAATACTAACAAAATAAAAAATAAAAACTATTTTTAATGTTATTAAAATTATAATAAAATTTGATTTTACTTTTTTTCTCTCTTACCTACCTACCCATTAAATCACAATTTTTTTATATATTAATATAAAAAATAATATGAATATACATAGTTCATTGTATTTTATTTTATGTGATGTAATATTTTTTATATGAATTAATATAAACTTATTTTAAAAAATAATAGTGATTTTTTAAATTTTTTTAATACTATTATAATTATATTTTTCATTATAAATAAATATATTTGAGTTTTACTTTTATTAAATATATAAAAAGTATTGGTCTATTCATTTAAAAAAATAATAATATAAAATTCAAAAGTTTCCTATCATTTATTGTGTGTGCACAAGAATCTAAATATTTCATTAATATTTTAGACCAATATCTCTTAACTCTACATTAACTCAATATAGTTGTCAACTACCATTAATGAGACGATTTTGGTTGACTTTCATTAGATTTTCATTAGATTTAATCTGACATGGCATATTTGTAGTGTGATGTGGTTTTTTTTATTATTTTCTTTAGGAGACCCATTTAAGACCCCAAATTTCCTCTAATTTTTCAATAAAAAAGGAATGAAATCATGAAAACTAGGAAAATTCATGTTATATATATATATATAGTAAGTTCGGAAGATCAAATTAATAAATTTAAGATAATATACGAAAAAAGTTGAAACATAAAGCCTCTCATTATGAGAAAACAACTCCCTATATAGTCATGTAGGGCTCTCCTGAGGAGAAAACAACCTTTAGCCAAGATGTTTCTGTCATTGTTCTTATATTGTTCACGATAAAGCAAAACTATAAGTCCAGGAGTTAACAAGAGTCTAACAACTAACCAACAAAAAACAACTTCCATTCCTAAACCAGAAGAAAAAAGAATTAACGAAAAAGAGGCTACTTTATAATCGACACTGGTGATTGGCCGCATAGCAGATGGCTTGGCCTCGGTCTTTCCCTTGTCAGCATTGTCATGGTCCAGTGCATTGGTACTAATGTTGACTTCTGAGCAGGTGTCGTGCTTGGTGTAGGTGTCGGTGCCAGCTTCGACGGTCTGAACAAATTTCTCCCCAGCAACTTCCGTTTTTGGCTTGACCTCGGTAATCGTCTTCAGAACAACGACCTCATTGTCCTCATTTTTATATGTCTCAAAGAAACTCTGAATGGAACCATCCGCAACAGTGGTCATGAGAAGTGGCGAAGGAATACGAAAATCCATAGCCACCTCCCCACACTAGTCAATAATGACTTGAATTTTGTCCCTGAGCTCGAGGAGGCGAACTTGGCACTCCTCCTCGACCTCACTGAGGTCATTTCTTAGAAGAAGGAGTGCATTTGTAATTCTATCGAGCTACCCAGGAAGACTTGTCTCTAAACTATCGCGACCAGGGTCTACAGTCCCCCCTCCACGCCTTCCTCTGTGCCTACAAAGAACCATGATTCTGGCAAGCTTATCCACCATCGTCTCAGGGTTAATGATCATCTAACGCAAACAACGTGCATAAGAGGTTCTAAACCTAGGAGGGTCGAGCGTTTAGACAACCGGAGGAATGGTGCTATGAGCAAGAGACATGGGAGATAAAACCAAGAATCGTGGTCAAGGAGGTGTCAAGTGTCACGCGAGCGTGCCTATGCCCTCCGATTTCTGGAGAACTCTGCTTATAAATGGCATGGGTTGGTGGCAACTGCATCGTCGTCACCCTTGATGCCTTAGCCCGCCACCTATGCCCACCCATCCCATCATCATTAACATTATGTCCTATGCTAGCTAGCACCTTATCTGAGGGTAAAGAATATTTAATAAAAAAACATAAAAAGTAGATTAAAAATAACAATATTATATTACAAATTAAAAATAACAATTATACATAGTTTTGAACAAGCAAATTTGTAGGAAAATGCTATTGGCAAATTAGAAAAAAATAGGAAAGTGAATAAGTAAATCTGATGTTTCATATTTAAAATAGGAAACTGCTATTGGCAAACTTTTATTGCAAATCGATCTTGGAAACTTTTAATGGGAACTACTATAGGCAAACAGAAATTAGCAATCTACTATTGAAATTAGAAGTTTATGTGCATTAATGTTTGAAAAAAAAATCATTTTTAAAAATTTTGATTTTCATGTTATAGCACCAATCATATTGTAAAGAAAAGTATATAAAAATTAAAATAAATAGAAAAAAAAACAAAACTATAATTATACTTTAGACATATTCAAAAATTAAATATCATTCCATGAAAATAATTAAAACAAACTAAAACAATAATTTATAATATAAAGACTAATAATAATAAAGTAACACATAAGTTAACTTAAAAAAACATAACCATTCCATCAATACGATAACCTATTGTAATTCTAAATTGCATCATTCTCCTGCAAAATATTACAAAGAAAAACCAACATATAATATATAACATACTTGAATTAAAAAATAAAATTCTCAAATTAAAAATTAAATATTAAAAATAAAGTTATTGTACCTTTTGCATTGAACCCGTACTCTACCAACACATATAATCCATAAAATTTTCTTTCTATAACTATAATCTACTTTATTAATAAAAAAATCCCTGTAGGTTAAAGTGGACATGATTCATTATTGTTAATACGTACCATTTATATTTAATAAAAAAATATTTTAAAAATATATCCATAAACTTTTCTCTCTTTCCAAAGAGAACCTCCGCATTAAACTCCCTTATCACATAAAATGAAATTAAAAGCATCTATCAATATTAAATATATATATTAACAATTTAATAGGACTTAATAACTTATAATAAGTAGGTATTCATCCAAATGGGACTCCCATTTCTCAACTTAGACAACCTTCACTAAACGAGTATGAGGATGACGACTTTAAGTCATGTGCCTTCGAATATATAATGGATTATAAGATTGAAAAAATTTGAAGCATCTAACTCTTCCACCGAAGACATTTTAATATAAAATTTGACAGTAAGACTTTCTTAAACTACGAACAAATCATAAAACTTTATTCTATTTATCAAATTTTGAATATATATATATATATATATATATATATATATATATATATATATA
>LPNX010762955.1:1550238-1625697 GCA_001517045.1 Pseudotsuga menziesii
TATATATCGCAGAAAGGCTTTTCCAAGGCCTTTCCAGAGATGGCATATTTGTTTGTCTGTTAAAAAATAGAGTGTTTTCGAAAATATATGTTGAAAATTGTGATTCCCGAACCATACTTACATGAAACAGAAAAAGAAATGCATTTTGTGAGCCCTTTGTCGTCGGGAAAAAACTTCATGATGAGTTTTTCGTTGGGATATAAGCTGAGAGCAGTCATGTTTATCATTCCAAAAAAGAACCGAACATATCCAAAATAAAAAAGCACTGTTGTTTAGTTCAGCTGTGGACCCTCGATGAAGGGCCTGTGGTAGAACTCATGGAATGTGTCATTTATGTGTTCTACGATCTGCCATTTGCCATGTACCAAGGCTAGGCCTCTTTTGGAGAGCTGATCTGTTGATGTGTTGTGCTCCCTGTAGAGATGATGACACTGGAATGAGTCAAAATCATTTAGAATGCGTTGAGTGTCTTCAAGCAAATTGTTGAGAAAAGAGTTGTGGCATATTTGTATTTTATTGACCCAGTTTGTGACTAGCATTGAGTCACCAAAGATTTGAATATGAGTGCAGTCCCTTTCTTTTGCAAATATGAGAAGGAGCTTCTGGGTGAGAAGTTAAGCATAATTGTTTGTGCCTTGCCCCAAGCCTAGCTGAATTTGAAAGAAATGGGTATTAGAAAGGTGGAGGACCACTCCATCAAAATAAGCCCATGGTTGAGATTTGTTTATTGTTTCCTTTCTGATGGTTCTGGAGACTGGTTGGTTGTTTTCTTGGGGAAGAAAGAATATATATATATTTTCTAGAAATTTTTTATTTCATACATAGCAAGCTACTAAGTTTCTAGTATGAAAACTATGATTTATAAATGAGTACTAAAAACTATGATTTATAAATTATATAAACTTATGGTCTAAATTCTACTTCCAATATATGGAGGCACGGAAATGTTGTTCTGCATTGTCTTACTTACTGTATTGTTTTGGATTTGGAAATGTTGTTCTGCATTGTCTTACTTACTGTATTGTCTTCAATATTTTGTTTTGGATTTTTCAAGAGATTTAGGTTTTTTCTTTTTGATTTTAGTTTTTTTTCTTTCTAATTTGTTATTTTTTTTAATGGATTTAAGAGATTTTCAATTTTTTTAAGAGTAATGTAATCATAATTTTATCAAGCATTATTGTTTTTATAATGTTTTTAAGTTATTACCCGATTGTCTTATGAATAAGGAAAAAAACTCAAAAGGGTCATACACTAAGCTTTCTCATCCATCTTCACTCTAATGGAGATAAATTGAGTCACAATATTATGAAAAAAATTTAGATGCTTGACTACAAAATCAACATCTTCCATTCTTAAAAAAAACAATATTTTTTGAAGAAAAAGTTTAGTAACCAAGGATTTAACCCAATACAAGTCCCCCAACTTCTTTCAGAGAGTTGTTGCAGTTTTTTTTTCTAGAAACATTCAATATCAATGAATTGGCTAGATAGAGCCCAATAAGGCTTCCTTCCTTTTGTTAAGTTTTCATATGTTAGACTAGATTCAATAGTATTCAATTCAAAAAATCATAGTAGCATATCAAGAACCACTGGTAGAAACACAATCACAAGATAGACACAATATTTATTTTGGGAAACCCTCAAGGGGAAGAAAACCCAACAAAAATTTCCTTTGTATAAGATGTATAAAAGACAACCCCAAAAACAGTTGTTCTCCTCTCTCTCTCTCTCTCTCTCTCTCTCTCTCTCTCTCTCTTATGCGCTACACAAGTGAGTAAGTCTATGTTCAAATAAGAACCACAACTCCTCTATTTATACACAATAAGTCCACTGACTTTTGCGCTATACAAGTTGGCCCCAATAAACTGTCTAGGCTGACTTCACCTAGGAATACTAAAAAAATATATATATATATATTATATTATTAATTAGGGTACTAAAAGACCCGACACAAGAGGAGGCTTAACCTCATGACTCTATGATGACCAATTACAATAGTAACCCCTCATTGGAGGAATAATAACATCTCCCTTGGGTTACATCAGTAAAATACATTTAGAATATCCTTTGAAGTTACAATATTTCAACACCTTTCTCTCCAACACTTCCAACCCTTCATCTTTCATACCAATGGATTTGGTTCTAGATATTGCAATCCATAGACCTCAATCTATGAACAACTCCTACATCTTGAGTTTTCACAACTCAAAGTTAGTGCCATTAAACTTCTCCATTTCTAATGGAGACATGTTTGTCATTTCACTATGCTAAGTTTTTTTTGTTGCACCAGTCCTACTGAAACCAATATTAGATTTAAAAAACCCTTGTTCCTAACATCTTGGAGATGAGGTGATCAAGCTCTAATACCAAATGAAAAGAAGCATATGTGCGAAATATGCTTTCTACAGTATCTAATGAGAGAAGAACGTATAAAAAACTAAATAAACACAAGTAATGAAACACACAAACATACAAACATTAAAAAATGATTTCTAAGAGGAAAACCCTTTTTAGAGAAAAATCTCACATTGCAAAGCATGCTCCATATATTATTATTATGATTATTTATACCAAGGGAATCGACAACTGAGGTAGGGATGATACTCGTGTGGCATGAGGTCCATGAATCCATTCCAACTGCCACTATACCCCTAGGTGCACCCACACAACTCGCCAACAAGGGGCATGGGTAAATCAAGGTTTGAACCTATGACGTCACAAGGAGTATCTTAACAGTGCACTCCATTGTCAATTGATCTACACCCCTCTAAACATGCTCCACATATTATTTAGAAATTAACAAATAGGTACAATACATTATAGAGCATATGTGCTTTCAATAAGAATATTTGACATCATAAAGGTTTTGGAAAAATTTCTACAACATAACATTAAATTTAAAACTCTTTTAATGCCTCCAACCCAAGTACTCAATAAATTGACAAAAACAAAATCATAACCTATTAAAAACCACCACCAATTACTTTACCAAATATTTTTATTCAACATTCATTATTTATTATTGCTTAATAGTTAATTCATACTACAACACAACAATTCATTGTATACAATTTAACCCTTTCAAAAATCTTAGTAAAATCAAATTATTTTTTATTAATTGATATATATAACTCGAAATTCACACTTTCTTAACCTAGAAAACAAATCATAAAAGTATGGTCTATTCATTGTATACAATTTAACCCTTTCAAAAATCTTAGTAAAATCAAATTAATTTTTATTAATTGATATATATAACTGGAAATTCACACTTTCTTAACCTAGAAAACAAATCATAAAAGTATGGTTTATTGGTCTCATTTTCATATAACCTTTACATGGAGAATTCGAAGTTTTGTTTTATACATGGGACCCCATTAATTTACCATATCCAAATTAAACGCCTTTAACTTAACATACTATGTTTTTTAATCTTTATAAACTTGTATCTATTGTCTAGCCCCAAGGGTTAGCTCAATTGGTAAGACGTGCACACACTCTCTCGGTTCGGGGGAGGTCACGGGTTCAAGCCTTGAGTCTGGTCACGGGTTCGAGCCTTGAGTCCTATGGGGTTAGGCCTTCTGCTAGGATGGTCGGCGGTTTACCACCTCTACCATCCACAAATGTGGGGAAGTATTGCTGGGTTTCCCTTGGATCTTTCCATCTGAAAAAACTCATGTCTATTTTCTACTTTATGTGAGGTAGGCAAGGCAAATGTTATATTTTTCAAAATTCAAAATTTGGCATATGGAGGAAGCATGAGGTCATTAGGTTTACTTTCATTAAAGTTACATTTCAAATTTAAATGGAGGGCAATTGCTTGCAGCAGTAGTTATGAAAGGGATGGCCACTTAATGTTTGAAAAGGAGGAGTACTAACATTGGGCACATGATTGCACTCAGTTAACAATCATAATTACTTGAATCATATGGAGATGGGGTCGTTAGGTTAGGAAGGGGAGGGATAATAGATGATAACTTTCCACTTAAAAAAAACCTACGCAATTTGAAGTTGGTAGGAGAAGTAGGTAAGGATGTGTGGAGGTGAGGTAATCAGATAAAGTCCTTAAAATAAATAAAGAAAGCAACATTTAATAATAATAAATGAGGGTATGAGAAAGGGTGAGTTAGGTCAATTAGTTATGACCCACTTGAAAACTGTAAGGTTTTCCAACCTTTGCAATTTTTTAAACAAGATCTGAGATTCTTTTTGGTATGTTTGTTTTATTAAAATTGAATTAAAAGAAAAGGCCCAAAAAAACAAGACGTTCATCAGATACACGCACATGATGGCAGTGCCAGCTGTCAGCCACTGAAGGTTGCCAGTGCGCAACTCGTGACCATGGCCATCGCCGCATGCAAATGCACATGCCATGCTCCCGTGCCGTGACGGCCATGCCCATCATGATCACCATCTATGACATGACATGACATATGGGCGGGCGGTAATTGTTTTTGAAAAACAATCCTGTCGACAAAAACCGCTCTGGTGGCAGCAAGCGGAGCAGAAGCTGGTTTTGGTGGTTTTGGGCAAAAAGTCACAGGAACGTCCGGGTCACGGCGTTAACTGCGGATTAATGTAATGTGTATTGGAAACGGGGGAGCCGAGGCGGCTTAACCTGCGGTAAACGGCGAGTCACATGGATGGGCTGACAAAGGCTGCAGAGAGAGAGTCACTGCAGGCCCAATGGGAACAACGGCTGTTTCATATTCACGTCGCACATGGCTGCTTGCAATTCCCACAGACATATATGGATATAAAATGTGTATTGACTTGCAATCTGCGTTTTCTGTGTGTATATGCTTTAACTGCGGAGTGCAGAGGCGGGGCGAGGTTTGGAGGCTGGAGCAATTAAGGGAATCGATTGAATTGAATTGAATACGGGAATCGGTTGATTTTATTGGGATGAGAACTGAAGACGGGAATCATGTTGGATTGGACTGTTATGCAGTGATGGGGGCGGTGTGGTTAACAGAAAAAGGAAAGGCAAAAACAAAAAAAAACACAGACATTAATGGCGGAGACGCCCGGCAACATGTAACGTCCACCCATTTGCTTTTTTAGCTACATTCGACTGGGGCCGCCCAGTCAACTCAGACAGCTCACATGCCCTAGCGCTCACAGTTTTGCAGATAAATATGAATAAATAAAATATGTTTCTTTAATTACAATATACACTTTACAGAGGTAAATGACAAATCACTTCCACAGAATTCACGATCTTTTCCTCTCTGTAATCAAAGCTTAAAACACTTGGGAAGTTTAGTTCCGTGCTTCTTAATGGCCCATGAGGGAAAAGGTTCATTGTTAAGCAGCTTGAGATTCAAAGGGAATTATGCTTGCTGGTGCTGCATTAATTAGTTTGTAATGGATTGAATATTGATTTCTTTAACTCTCTAGTAAACAGTTTTTTTTACCTGTTAATAAATTTTTATTTTTCAAGTAAATCTGGACAAATTTTATGGTAACTGTTATCTAAATTTCATGTTCATGTTTGTATGTTTGAAATTTGTTGCAGGAATTTTGTCTCATTTTAATTTAGTGGTGGAAAAATCAAATAAAATTACCAGATCAATGAAAGTTTTTAGGTTACTGTATTATATTACTTCAAAGATTATCTATAGTTAAAAAAAAAAGCTTTTTAAAACTATAATTTGGTAGGTAATTTTGGGATAATTAGTGTTTAGTTATTATTTAATTTGTTTTTGGAATGATTAGCGTTCAGTTATATTTAATGATGTGTGTACATCTTCATTTTTTTTTCAATTTTGATGATAGAATTAATAATAAGATATCATAAAATAGTGGTATTTCATTGTGAATCATATATGTCTATTGGAGTAGGAATATAAGGTTGATAATCATATTTTATTGTTGTTTTACATATGTATACATCCTTTATAGGAGGAGGAAAAATGTTATTTTACATACAAATTTTCTTAAACAAGTACATATATTCACCCTACAACTAATCTATATACCAACACAAAAGTCAAGTAAACATATATACCTACCTCACAACCAATCAACAATGAAGGTTTTTTTTCTAGTTTTTCTCCTCACACATTTCCTAAATGAGTAAGAGAAAATGGGGTACACATATCCTAGTTCACATGCCACACATCCACACAAAGGACAAGTAAACAAGCATATTCAACCCACAACCAATGAACTTCACTATTTTTCTAGTAGGTTTTTGCTCCACACAAAAACACATCCCCAAAGGAGAAGGCAAGACACATAGGTATATCCCACTATTGGTTTATCCACACACCCACACAAAAGACAAGTGAACATGCAATTATGCAATCTCACCATCTTCAAATTGTGACTTAAAAGGTTTGTGAGCAATTTGAATTGCCCTAAATTGTTCAAAGTACACTTTCAACATTTCTTAATTTGTTGACTTTCCACAAAGGTTTTGTTTTTCAAGCAGAAAAAAAGTGGTTCCTTGATATTCAATGGGAATCAAAAGTAACAAAATACATTGCCTAGGATCACCACAGTAATCCTTCCAAGAAAACTGATCAATACTATGACATAGGAGCTGACTAAATGAACAAGTCCAAAGTCCACACAGCTATCCCTCCCAAAAAAACAAGTCATCCAAAAAACATATGCTACACCTAAATGACTACCATACAAGATTCAAAACAGTCGTCTAATGAACAACCAATAATGATCAACCAATCATCAGCGTTGAAATACATTCAGGGAGCCATCGTCAATCTTCACATTGCCTTCAAATTCCACAAAAGTTAAAACTCCCTCCGATATCTTAAGGACTTCCTTAGATAGACGATCAACCACAGAATTGTGCTCCCTATAGGTATGCTAAATGTTGTAGGAAAGAAATTTCCCCAACAGGTATATGGTGTAAATGAACCACTGATCAAGTGCCAAAACCAGAGAGTAGACTTTTGACTAGCCCAGTGCACAATAGACATAGAATCCCCAAAGATGTCAATAACAAGGAAACCCATACAGTGAGCAATAAAAGTGAGTCCGCACAACACTAGCAATTAAGCACTAGTTTTGAATTTGCACCAAGGTTGTGAAAACAAAGGCTACTTGAGTTTTAATTATAAAACTTCTTACATGATATATTGAGACTTTTATGTTGATATAGTCCATTCCTCACAATAAATGTATAATAATTCACAATAGTAAGGAAGATTATATATTCATAAAAACAATTTTAAGATGTTATGAGATAAGGTCTCACATAACAAGTCTCTCAATAAAAGAGAAAAGATAATGAGGTATCAAACGATATATCAATAAGATAAGACACTCTTTTCTAATTTTGTTAATTGACATAAAGATTATGATATATTGAAACTTACATATACTAACTAGATTATGATATATTGAAACTTATATACTAACTATATTGATTGACATAAAACTTATGATATATTGAATCTTATATGCTGCATCATATTTAAGTTACCATAGTAGAGACAGCGTTGTTTCTGGGCCATACTAACAACGTACAATCTGGTGAAGTTGCGCAGTGTTTAACGTTCACTTAACAGCTTTGTTTCTTCGTCTCTGGGCCTTGGCTTTAGATATAACAACTCTTTTCTAATTTTGTTAATTGACATAAATATTATGATATATTGAAACTTATATACTAACTAGATTATGATATATTTATACTAAGTATATTGATTGACATAAAACTTATGATATATTCAATCTTATACGCTGCATCATATTTAAGTTACCATAGTAGAGACAGCGTTGTTTCTGGCCCTGGCTTTAGATACTAACAACGTACAATCTGGTGAAGTTGCGCAGCGTTTAACGGTCACTTTACAGCTTTGTTTCTTCGTTTCTGGGCCTTGGCTTTAGATACTAACAACGTACAATCTGTTGAAGTTGCGCAGTGTTTAACGTTCACTTAACAGTGAAACCCTTGGTGGGGACCAGGTGTGGACAGCTAAAACCCTACATTCACACACAGTAGATCGTTGTTTTTAACAGCGTTATCGTTGTCACAATGGTATTGTATTATTATTACATTCTTACGGGGTAGTGATGGAGGTGGTGTGGGTGCGGTGGGCTCTGTCGGTCATGTGCGGATGCTGGTATCGCTTCTTGTTGTTTTGTGTGTTGTGAAATGAGGGTAATAATGCTTTTTTGGCTGTGGGTTTCTGTGTATACTTGAATCTGTTGGGCACGAAGGATTCTGGGCGATGAATTTGTTGCGGTGAAGTACTTCATACTCATGGGCAGTGTCTGAATATGGTGATGTGAATCATGTTCCTTTAATTGCCGGGTGGGCAGCGACCCCCCAAACAACAAAAACTGAAAAGAGGAGCTGCAAACTTCAAAAAGAAAGAGTTTACAGATGTAAGCAACTAATGCATTATGATTCTCCTGTGGTGACAGAGAAATAGACATAGACGCGTTGGGAGATGAAGATGATGCTGATACTCACGATTCTTCCTCTTTCGTGTGGTGTCTTTTTGCCATTCCATGTGTACTCCCACCTGTCTAACCTACTGCTTGCTCTGCACTCAAAGTTTGGCATGCTGTTGTTTTTGTTGCTGTTTGGCATGGGATGCTTGTATATATTATAAGCACGTGAGTACAGGAGAATCAGTGAAGCTCCTGACCTTTGAACTTTGCCTTTGTCCCATTACCCCTGACCCCTACCTCTATCTTTACTCAGCCCTCTTAATCTACTCTCCTTAAATAAATATATATGTATGGAGGAGGATTAGTTTATTGCTCACATGTCTGCATGAGATTCCTTCTCTTGCCTCTTCATCCTGAGGAGCCAGAAGAGCCACTTTAGGCACGTTGAGTTCTGATTCTCACCTCAGCTAGCTCCCAAACCTTTGATATTCTTAAAAAGCTTTTTCGCTTGGGCCTGTCAAAGCTTCTTCTTCTCCTCGAGTCTTCAAGTTTTTCACTTTAACCCCAAGTCACACTTCATTGAATTACCCATACTACAGGGGTCAAAGGACCCCCACTTCAACCAGCTTGTAAGTCCATTTTGTTTACTTAAGAATAGCATATTCTTCAAAGCAATTGGTGAATGTATCTATCTCTTCGGCTAGGAAAGTTGCTTACTCTCTGAATACAACCTGTGTCATCTCTGAATGCCCTCTGAATCAGGAGTTGCCCCTTGTAACATTCATACACTTACACCCATTTCACCAATTCTTGCTCATGCCCAAAGGCCTATCTCTTTTTGGCGACCTTCAGAGCAATCTTGAAGCTTGTTTCATTATTGCACATCCATCCAGCAGGCTTGGCTACTATGTTTAGTAATTGCTACTATACTCTACAGGCTAAATTCAAATACATTGCCAAGTTTAATGCATTTTGTGACAGTTTCATTGAGTTAATATCTGTGGTTACAAAGACTTTACATATTTGAATGATTAATACCTTGCAGCTCTTAGATTCTTTCACATTTCTGCTGGGTTGAATATTGCTCACAGTGCATTTTTTCGTCGTTGTTTACAGATATCTGAATCATCAAAGTTATCAACAATAGTAGATATATTGGAGATGGAAGGCCCAAATGTTCAAATCGACACCAGCTACGGACCATCATTTCTAGATGGGAGAAAATCCCGGAAAATGATAGAGGTAGAACCTGGAACCATAGGAGGAATATCAGACTTTCTTCTAATTGATGACCTGCTGGATTTCTCCAATGAAGAAATTGCAGCACCAATTGGAGAGAAATGTAGTGATACCAACGGAGTTGATTCCTCCACAGTAACACACACCGCCAAGATGGCAGAAACCATGTTAAGTTGCAACAATGATTCCTTGCTGGATAACAGAATAAGTACCCACGTCTCAAATGCTGGGAGCACAGATATTAAAGCTCACAATTCTCCAGTAGACCTTTGTGTTTCAGTGAGTCATGCTGCTTCCTCTTCTACCCCATTCGATGGACTGCTTCCATTTTTGTAATTTAGTTTTCCATGAGCAAACCTAAGGTGAAAAATCAAATAACAATCATACCTCTAGTTTCTGTTTATTTCCAATCCCATATCGTTTAGAAAACGAGCTACTTATTAAGTTAATCTCCATTGTTGTTTCACAGTGTGATGATTTGGCAGAGCTGGAGTGGCTTTCAAACTTTGTGGAGGACTCCTTCTCCACAGGTAACGTGCCTACAGAGATAACTCATCATGTTCTTGACTCTGGTAAGGGCTCATCTAGCTGTATTTTAGAAATATTGCGTGTGCCAAGCCGAGCTCGAAGCAAAAGGTCAAGGGCACCTGTTTGTAATTGGGTTTCTCGCATACTGAATTCTCCAAGTTCCTCTGCAAGCATAGTATATCAGAATGGCTATACTTCTTCAGAATCATATGAACAAGCCGGTGGAGCAGAGTCTCTATCTACAAATACAAATAAACTTAGCAAGACTAAGACCACCCACGTTACATCCAAGAAGAGAGCTGCAGTGCAGGTGGATCATCATGGCATACAAGTCAGAAAATGCAGTCATTGTGCCACTCAAAAGACCCCACAGTGGAGGGCAGGTCCTGAAGGTCCCAAGACCCTCTGCAACGCCTGTGGTGTGAGGTTCAAGTCCGGTAGGCTGCTGCCCGAGTACAGACCTGCTGCAAGTCCTACCTTTGTGGGCACCCAACATTCAAACTCCCACAGAAAAGTCGTTGAGATGAGGCGTCAGAAGTTGAATGACATCGACGAGAAACCACATGATCACATTGAGGAATTAGTCCAAGGACTAATACAATATAACTACTCTTCTTCCGAACAACACTCAGATTTTGTTAAATCAGATGATGACGAATGCTTACTCCACAATAATATTAATACTGGAGAAGACATGAATTTCTGTAGACAAATCGTCTAGTGATGGCATTTATAAGCTCATCACAAACACAATCTTGTACAATTTTCTACCAAGAATTGAGTTTACGATCAATGATGCTGTGTTTGACTGGAGAGCATAGCCTAGCTTTGTTTATGAAATGTATTGAGGCAAAATAATGCTATGCAGCATGTAATTTACTTGGTGAGTTACAGAGTTAATATTTTGTGTATTCATTTAGTAAAAGGTTTACTACAGTTTCCATGGTTTTCTGATCCATTAAATCCAAGAAGTTTGGGATGTTAAAATCTACATTTATGAAAGACTATGCACCTTCTACTTCAAAGTGCAAGGAATTTCTGTCTCTATAGTAACAGTGAAGACATGAGAAGAAGTAATAAAATCTATTTCAGTGGAATTCAATAGGACTAATTTGGTAGTGTGAGCATATTGGAATTATGGGACTTCATCTATGTTTTTAGGACTTCAGCAGTGTAGATTGAATATATTCATGCCAATGGCTGTGTTTGGTTTTGAGATTCCTAAGCTTTGTTGGACCGAATCCACCAAACGTTTCACTGCTATTTGAAATGTTAGCACACTAATAAGTATGATCACTACTAGGTTTGATTGATAAAGTTAGGAGAATCCATAACATAGCTTCAAATAATGTGGTATAGAATTTTTCTTTCTTTATTAACAAGCTTTAATACTTTTTCTTTATTAACAAGCTTCCTACTTTGTCTGTGTGGATGTTTCTATTTTATTACATAAAATCAATCTGGATGTTATATATAATGTTGTTAATTGTGTAATTGGTTAATATGTCTTTATAACAACAATATTACGATTCCATTCCAAGTATACAAATTCACAGGAACTAAGAAGCTCAGAGTAGCAAGTCATAGACAAAACTAGTATATCCTTGAAGAGCCCAATCTAGGTCAACCCTCCAGGTTATCCTGGTGTGAGAACTGTAACTCAAGATTATCCTGGTGTGAGAACTGTAACTCAAGATATATATTTTTTACAGTGAAACAACTACTGAAACGAGAAGTCCAATGTGAATGCACGGTTGAGGGATTGTAGCTATGGTAGGTAAAAACAATCATTCATCCTCAACTTAGCAGCTGTCTTCCTGGCTGCTGAAGATACAATATCATTAGAGACGTTATTAATGCATGCATTAGATTAGCACATGCAAAGTTAGCGACGTACTACCCCACTAACAGCAGCACGTGATGGTGAGTAGATATTAGATTTTTTTTAAACTATTGAACTGATACCCACTCGGCTATTTTTATTTTTCGAAAATAATACGTGTCTCCACCATGTCCTCAGAAACATTATTGCCACGTACGATGGGCTGGACTTTGGGATTGCAATAGCTGGTATTCTGCTCTGAAATATATGCAGATTTTTGAAAATAGAAAAGAATTCTGTGAATGCATTGATCATGGCGATGATGCATGTATGAATCTTGTGAATCCAATCGCCGCTTTAAAGTAATTTTGAAGTCATTAATCTCCTTCAGATTTTTCTCAGTGGCCTCGAGATTCCAGCGATGTGTTGTCTCCCATGCAATTTGGGCCAGTGGGAGCAGAGTGAAATTAGTGCTTCCACGTGCTTCTCTGCTTATCCTCAAGGTTGAGTGTTATTCAAGATTCACACATTGTATGGACCAGAGGCTGCGGTGATCATTTCTCTTTTGACCATATTTTTTTCTTTCAGAAACCAACCAACCATCCAAACAAAACTCTTTGCCAAAGTTTTAAAACAAGGTCCTCTCAAATTTGAGCTTTTATTTGAGGACACTATCACACTGTTTATTGGTTCATTTTTTTTGTAATTGGTGCTTCAACAAAGACATGATCATTTTTCTTCTTCTCTCAATTTCTGTTGTGACATCAAGAATTTCATCTGTTCATGTTGTGACATGAGGAATTTTCTTTTTTCTTGATAGAGATATTTGAAATAACGTTAAAATTATCTATAAATAACTTATCTTGATTACCCATTTAAAAATATTATTTTTTATGTTTATTAATTTACTTTATAAATTTGTTCACTCTAAGGTCAACATGTGCACAACTACTTTTGAAAGTGATCACCATAGCTATCTGTTTGCTTTCCCAAAATTGCTGTCTTCCCTCTGATAAGAAGAAAGGTATAATTGTTAAATGCCTTTGACTAGTTGTTAGACTTATTGGGCTCGTTGGTCATGTTTGCCTCTTTAGTGATCAATCTTTTGTATTGGAACATCACATTCGGTATACACCAAACATTGATTTGGCTTGAGAAATATGTCGGTTGCTCCAGCTTGATGACTTTTCACATCTTTTGATACAAGTTACTGTTGGGAAAACGGTAAGAAAAAATGGAAATTTCTTTTTGTGATTTGTGATTCCTTTTGTGATTGCCCTCTAGTCAAAGGAATCGAGCTTCTTCATCCCACACTAAGGAATGGGCCCTAAAGGTCTACTTGAGCTAGCTGTAATCAAGTAAGACTTTGGGAAGGGAGTAGTATAATCTATATATATTTTTTAATTGGATAATAGGTATAAATCTTGTAAGTTGTGACTAACATATTTTTAAGCTTATTACATGATACAAATATTATATGTTAAAATAAGTAGCTTTAATTTAAACTATCATAGGAGAGTTACATGAATGATTAATATGTATTATTTTAAATTCAAAATATTTGTTATAATATTATATGTTAAAATAAGTAGCTTTAATTTAAACTATCATAGGAGAGTTACATGAATGATTAGTATCTATTATTTTAAACACAAAATATTTGTTATAAGTTGTTTTTTCTTTTAAAGTACATCAAACATGCATAGTACTTAAGTAGTGCCATGTGTGGACCATGATATGTTTCCATCTTTGGTTTGTTATAAATTATTGTGAAAATTCAAAAATATTATAGGTGTAAAGATGAGACATATTAATGTAATATTAGAAGTATTAATTTGATTTGTAAATGTTAATAATTGATTTAGACTTATTATAGATATTAATGACACCAAGTTTAGTCAAGTGCTTTTCTTTTTCTCAAAATCCTTCTCTTTCTCATATATATATATATATATAAGACACCAAGCCATCTATTAAATTGTAATATATACAACAAAGAAAACCTGACTTAATTTCCTTCTTCTTTCCTCTTTCCCCATGGATCAAGTTCATGTATAGAAAGATTGCTTGGCCTATGTTTCATTAAAAAATGTACACTATAAACACAATTCCATGGTATATGCACAATCAAAGTCCAAAGGTACAACACAATTCGGTTTTCAAAATATTTAGGAGGATAAAGTTGGGTGCATTTAGTGCAACCACTTCAACCTTCTAGTCGTTAGCTTTTGGAGTTACTTTAAAAGTGTTGGCATTGTTCATGGGGGTGCTTCGTGTGATGTGGAGTGCATGGCGTGTTGATTACCCTTGGTCATATCTTAGTTGAATTACACATTGGAGATAACTTTCTCATGGATTAGTATACCTTGACTTGATGCTCATGTGGTGAAATTCCTTAGGAGGTTGAAGACCTTTGTGGCATTGTGACATGCTTCATGAGCTGCACATGAAGGGATTCATTTCTTGCTTGGGAGTATGACCTACATAGAAGAGGAGAGTAGGGAATTTAGAGGAGGGCATTGAGCTCTAGGTAGCATGGGATCGCTTGGTTTCTTACATGGAGGTTTGTGTTTGAATTCAACACACTTGGGTTAAGGAGTGTTCATGGACGTGTGGTGAACCCAAAAGAGTGCATGGATTAGGAGTTAGTGATGGAGCATGTGAGACCTCATACCTTTGGAGTTAAGAGTTGGACCTTTCTTGTGGAGTGCTAGCCTCTAAATTCTTGCTTAACGGATGTGCTTACCTTGTAGCTTGATATGTGTCACCTTAGAGTCGAAGTGCTTCACATGTTGACTTATCTAGTGATTAGTTAGGCTGATTGTTTGTGGAACTTATCCACTTTACTATTGTTGGTCTCCCTAACCTATCTTATATATAAAGGTAGGAGAATCTTTTTAGTCACTCATTCATCACATCATTGTGTATTATAGATGTGAACAACTTTACTAGACTTGTCTCTCTCATGTGTACTTAATCTTCATTGTACTTTGTAGTCTTGTGTAGTGTGCTAGGGTTCTTATATTTATGAAACAGAGGCATCAGGGTTACTAGGGTTTGTCTTAACAAAACAAGGGGAACCAGGGTTTGGGCGAAACTGTAGAGGATAAAAGAGAGAATTTGTTCTTGTGATTCTTGTGAGAGAAGAAGACTAAGGTTCTGTGGCATTAGAAACCCTAATATTTCTTGGAGTGCTTGATGTGGATAAGATAGTGGAAGACTATCTTGTTTTCTCTTGTACAATTGTATGATGAAAGTATAGGATCCAAAAGAGGACTTGCTAATGTGCATGCTTGCTTGATGTGGATCTTTGGTGGGTGAAAACATGAAAAATGGGTAATACTTTTGCTTGTTTTTTTAAAGAAAACTATAATTTTTTATGTTTCTTCAACTTCAACCTATTTAAACTCTTATTTTAATCTTAATAATTTCAATGTGAAAACAAGATTTGTATAGATTGTCTTATCTTGATACTCTTATTTTTAACTTTTTATGGGCATATATAGTGGGTTCAAATTTGTTGTTTATTGTATATATTTTAAAATTTTAGGTAAGGATAATAAGTGACCTATGTGGGAAACTATTTTTAAGAGATGGCTATTCATTTTAGGGTAAAACAATATAGGTTCACAATCTACATGGATTTCACTAATGCCTGCACTATATTTTGTGATCTTTCAAATTCAAGCACTACTTTATTATTATTTATTGAAAAGAGTAAAACAAAAAATTGGTGTCATATATAAACATTTACATGGCACCAATTTTCTTTTTGATGTCATCATTACCAAGAAAAAAGAGTACCCCTTTGAAGAGTATAATGCAAGGAAGTGCACTATGATTTTTTCTATGTTTTTGGTATTGCCAATTTGACGATATTGAATTTTCATTTTAGACAATTTTGAGAACAATGAAGTTCTTAAGTAATAAATTTAAGGACAAAATTATTAATTAATAAAAATTCTTATTGAAAATTGGCAAACCTTATATCATTGCAAAATAGATTCTAGATGAATTTATTGGTAGAAGTCCAACATGATCTTCAAAATTCACAGGTGTCCGCCCTTGTTGAAGTTGTAGGTTTATGAAAACTACTGCAATTTTTGTTGTTCTAGTTGAATAAAATATCTTGATGAAGAAATTATTCCGGCCACAAGTTTTTTTCCAACTCTTGACTGAGAGATTTATCAAAATCCACCTCAAGAATCTTTTGAGCCAACGAAATCTTACACATGTAATGTGTGTGTGTGTATCACTTTTATTAGAATTACCTCCCAAAAAAGAAGAGAAATGGTTAATTGTTTTTGAACTTTTGGATATGTGATCTTTTCGATCACTTGTCGTGAGTATCAATTTTGGAGTTTTGGCTATGGGATTTTGGAATTTGCCTTATCACTTGTCGAGTTTTGGATTTGGGATATTAGATTTTGCCTCATTAGTCATGGAATTTAGGCTTCAGAATATTGAAAATTTTGTCTCATCACCCATGAAATTTTGGTTTTGAGATTTATTGGAATCTAGCTTATCACTCGTGGAATTCTAGGCTTCTCACTCAAGTGTAATTTTGGCATTGGATAAATCTCAGTTTCTAATTTCTACAAATGTTACAATGCCAATTACAAAGATGGGCATTATGCTAACTAAAAGAATTTCAACTAAGATTTTAATGGTGATTTAGTTCATTTACCTTTCTGGCTCCTTTTATGTGTTGAGAAAGGTAATACCGTTCACTGCATTTTCCTTTGCAAAAGAATGACACAGATAATGATTTTTTAGATTCACATTTAAGTGTCTAACAACAAGTCACTATATTTTTTTGAAATATGGGCAAAAACCATGGCAATACAACAACCCGATTTCAATAAAAAAAACTTAATAAATTAGGCACACATGTTAGTCTAACTACCCACTGATTATGCCATGGAAATGTTAATCCCAATCCATAACAAGTTAAATAAAAGAATCAAGCACTCCTATTTGTGAATCCATAGAAAATAGATTTTAACTAATCATCCAAATACCACAAGGTATTTTAAATTCTATTATGGAATAAAATAGATGATTTTTTTCATTGGAAAAAAATGTGTACTTGATCTCTAGTGACATTAATTCCCATCATATGTACATAAGACATAACCAAAATATATAGGGAAAGGTTATGTCGTGTATACATGTAAACCAAATGCACTCGAGAAACATTAAATGTTCAATCTAGAGATGTATAAGTATGAAATTTAGAGTTTCACATTATAGATACTGTTTAAAGTAAGAATAAATTGTTCTGGCAAACAACTGAGTCCCACTTCATCATTATTTGAGAATTTTCCATATACATACATCATTAAATAAACAGATTTGTTTGGATCATTAAACCCTGAAATCCTTATAATTGTTTGTCTTCTAGTTGTATACGAAATAATGACAAGGGCATTCTATTGTGACACTGATTTAAACTTCCAACATAAGAGTGGTGACCCATCAATGATGATCTCCTCCCACACATTATGCTAATAAAATATAGGCAGATGAACCAATGTCATGATATGTGTCAATCAATAGATCCATATTATGCAAAAAAATCTGGAAACTTTGCTGACATGATCTAAAGAGATTGTCTTTTTAAAATCAATGAGCAATTTGGTGGGGTGCCCTAATTTCATAAAAAATGAGCATATCGATGTTCTCTTCCCAAGGAATCTCCTCAGGGATATCTCTTGGATGAGTGTATAAAGGGGGGGGGGGGGGGNCCCACTCTTACATGAGGTGGAAGAGGAGGGTGAGCACCAAACCTTGTAAAATGCTAATCAAGTACACGAGTTAACATGTATTTAATGGAAAAATAAAATATTGATTTAATTGATATGTACTCTACGTGCACATGTGCAACCAATGGAAATGTTTCATTAAAATACCTGGTGGAATATCAACCTTATCACCAATGTCAGTATGACCAACAAATCCTCCCTATGAGGTAGGAATACATATACTAGAACTTGTAGAAAAAACCAAGTTGCCAATCCCACATGTATGTATAACAAAATAAATTTTCACATCAACCATTTAAAGTAAATTTACTTTTTATCGTATCTAAAACAAGGCTATTACATGATGGATTGGATATGATAGGAATATTAGAAGAACATGTTATAGTAGTTGAATTTACCTAAGTCCTCTAGGTGTGTGGTGTAGCATGTGGGGTGTGCTAATGTTGTTAATATGTAATCTAATGTAGCTACTATGTAAGTTGTATCTGTTTAGTGTGTGCACTTGCACTTTGATTAACATGATGGTGAGATGGACATATTCAGTAGAAAAAGTAATATCTGTATATATTTATTAAAACCAACACCATATAATTTCAATTTAAAATCAATTACCATGAATAAGTGCACTACATCCCATAGACCCATTTGAACAATATATACCAATGTTGGATCCCCTACTATCGGATCTAGGAAACTCAAGATGATCCATCTAACCAACAACTTCCCCTTTGTGAGGTTAGAATACTTTTAATAGACATTATAATTTTTTTTTTTTATGTAGCATGTATTAATTTAACAGAATAAATTTTCACATTAAATATTTAAGAATGATTTATGCTTGATTTTACCTAAACCATAACTATGAGTATTGGTCTAGATGTTCTAGTCACACTATAAGAATAGGACACACACACACATAAAATGAATCAAGTTCAATTTATTGTTAAAATATAATTAAATATAACATACTTAAACATGTTATAATAGTTCAATTTAGTGTGTCATTTTGGTGTGCGGGGAAGCATGTGGGTTGTTCTGATATTGTTGTTGTCGAATATATATGCATTGATTGTACACACTTGTTGTTTGATTAACATGATGGAGATACGAATAATTATGTTATAAAAAGTAACACGTGTATATATTTATTAAAACCAAAGCCATAGAATTTTCAAATTAAAATCAATTATCGTCAAATGGTGCATAACATTGAGTAAACCCCTCTAAACAATGTATACTAGTGCTGGAGCCATTACTGACAAAGATAGAAAACTGAAAATGATCCATTTAACCAACAATGTTCCCTTGTGAGGGAGGAATACCTATACTAGACCGTGTACAATTTTTTTTGTTAATCCCTCATGTATGAATTAACACAAGAATTTTATTCCTTGTATGAAATAATTTCTTTTTTATTTTGTTATAGATATTTGAAGCATTGGGTGGAAGTGAAATACAAAATTATGATTGTTTTTGCTTCTCATGCATTGTTATACCTTCAACATATACTTCATTTTTTACAATTGAGAAACATTGTTCTCAAAGAATAGAGGCAAAGGAACAAAGATTATGACCCTATGTAATCCCCCCTTGCATGAAGACTAAATAAATATATAATAGAGGCGAAAAGGAAAATGATTGACCTTAAAAATTCATATTCCTTGAATGCTGCAAAAAAGATTCTTCTAGTTAATCAAATAATAAAAACTACATATCATGCAAATATGCTTATGACAAGAAAAATAGAATTACATGAGATTTCGGTGTCGGTCCACATTTAAATGAGGGAATATATTGTTTCATTTGGGATAATCCATTATGTTCAAATTTTGTCTAGCATTGCAATTTACAGCTATAACCTAGGATAGATAAGGTAAGATATGTATCTATTGATATTGAACTTGTGCATTGTGTTTCCATTGCAAAAATAAATCCTTACACCCAAATGAAGTCCCGTTCGTAGACATTAATAAATATAGAGAAAAACTCAACCTAACTCAGGAAACTCTTAGAATGGCCATCCTCACAAAAATTTAAGCCTCTCTTTCAATGAGAATACTTTTTCCATTAAGAGACTCAATTTAGACAACATGTAGAATTAAAATACTCAATTTGTCTCCACTAGTGTAAAAGAAGTTCAAGATAAATATAATGGCACTTCCAAGTAAATTGTGAGAGACATTGGGAACGATGGGGTAGTAAAAAATCATGAAGGTATTGTCAAATTAATACACCAATAATATCAAGGAGATGATATAAATGGAATATGCAAATGACTGGATAGAATTGTTGATCTCATAATTGTTAAGGTTAACCTTGAGTTGCAAATGAGTCAAAGGTGGTTTAGGTCTAGCACATGGTATTGGCCCAAGGTATTGCATGTAAAGAAGTCTTTATAAGGCTTGAGGAGGCTCCATTGTAAAGTGGCATGGAGGTGAGCAGTGGCTATCTCACTTGGCTTGAATGGCTGGTTTTTCCCATGTAATGAAGATCTTCATTGGTGCTCATCCCCCCCCATGGGGTTTTCGATAAATTTATATGTCTATATGGTTGCTTGTCTATTTTATTTCTCCTGCAAGTTATTATACTTTAATGCGTAAAGGCCATTATGACATTGAAGGCGAATAAAGGACCATTATCACCATCATGAATGTATAATAATTTATAAGTGAACACTTGTTCCTCAAAATTATATCAAAATGGGAAAATCAATAAGCTTCATAATTAGATTAATCATTTTTCCATACAAGAAGAACTTGCATCAAGATTATAGTAACAAGATTGTCAACTGTTTGCAAACATACATGTGGGGTCTCTCAAAAGGATCCCTCATCTAGAATTTGATACCATGGCTTCTATTTATCACAGTTTCAAGGTACTCCCATGGTTCAAATAAATTTATTCTGACACATTGGGATTATATACATGATTATTGCTAGCAAGGGTTGTTCTCGACCTCAGTTTGGAATTAGTTGTGATGAGGTTTATAGGGTTATTTGTGACCTTAGTTTGGAATTATATTTACAACATACTACAAGTGTAATGGGTTGTAGGTGGGAAAATGAAGTAGTCGAGCATGAATAGGTTAAAAACATAGGCGTTCACAATTACAAACATTTTACTAAATACAATTAAAAAAAGTCCTTACCTCTTTTGATAACAATTCCATGGATCCAATGTGGAGGTGATTGGTGACTATAACCACTTAGTGTGGAGATCACTATAACAACAATTTTGTTTGAGAAAATGAAAACAAGGTTGGACAAATTATTTTTTAAACATAAACATTATTATCCTAGATATTGACAAATTCTAAACTGAGAAATTGGGTAGAGAATATAAGCATTGGTCAAGAAAGTGGCCAGTGTATGTAAAGTCTTAGTTGAGGGATGTCTTTGAGAGTTTTGAAATTTTCAATTTCCAATCTGGTTGAAATATTTTTTATAAAAAATTCTTGTCTTAGAAATTATTAACTTATAAAAACTGTTGGTTGATATATTTATAAACTGTTAGCTAAGAAATTGTAAATTCCTCAGCAAATATTTTTTTTTTAAACTTTTTTCTTGTTTGATTTTTTTTTTTACAACCCTATTATGTGCCTCACTACAAAACGTGCTACCCATCATTTCATTTTCACCCTAATGGAGTGAGCATATTTGGTTGGGACCAATATCTAGATATGAGGAGTTGGTGGCTATGGTTTGATAGTTAGTGTGCTGCTAGCTTGTTTTGGTTTCCCTAGCTATGGTGTGGAGAGAGTTTGAGAATCCTATCTTGTGATAATCTTGAAGAAATATATTATACCAACTTGGGATAAACTATTGTTATGTATTTATAAATTCATCTTTTGTACATATGAAGAGTTCTTTTCTATCCAGATTGCATGTACTTGCCAATTTGAATTTTGGCTTATGTTTTTAATGATTAAGTAGTTACAAGTGTTGGTTAGGTATGTTGATTTAACATAACTATTGGGTACATAATCCTTGGTGTTAGGCTTATTGTGCACAATTCATGTGCATAGAAGACCATAAGTCTAGGGAAGACCAAGGGTCTCTCAGGAGTCTGGTGCAAAAAAAGTTTTCTAAACCCACATGATTCACATTTAAACCCACAATGAATGATAATTGATTAATATTATGATTTTTTACAATAATGGAGAAGACTTTTTATAGGTCAAAGTACATTGCTTCGATGAAGTGGTGTGACCCTATGTTAGTTTAACTAATTCTACATTTAATATTTAAAATAACGGCTCACAAATATTTAGATACATAACATTTCCACAATCTTTTAGAATGCTTTGTCCTTAAAGCAATGGTAAGGACGGGTATTGTTGACAAAACTGTTTTGTCTTTCATGATGCGTCTTCATCTGGAAAATTCTTCCACCTAATGAGATATTCCTCGAGTGTTTGAGAACGAAGCTTCCTTTCTCGGGTTGCAATGATTTCCTTTGGTTCCCAAATGATCCTCCCTTCGTCATCTAAAATAGGAAGTATTGTTTGTACTGTTTGATGTTGCCCCAACATTTTTTTGAGGCATGATACATGGAAGACATTGTGTATACGAATTTTATCAGGTAATTGTAATTTATACGCAACTTGACTAATCTTTTGGGTAATCTGGTACGGTCCAGAGAACTTTGGGGCCAACTTATTTTTTCCTCCACTTTTAAGGAATATTTGTTTATAGGGTTGGAGTCTTACGAACACCTAGTCTCCTACTTCAAATTCTCTTTCAGTTCTGCGTTGATCTACTTGTTTCCTCATGCGGTTTTGTGCCATGATTAAGTTATCCTTGAGTAATTCAATCGTTTTTTGAGATTTCTCTAGTTGGTTCCTTACTTCTGGAACATTAGTGTCATTCAGAACTAACTCCTTCCAATTTGGAGGTTCATACCCATATAAAGCTTGGAAATGGGTCATTTTTGCGGAGGTGTGGTATGTTGAATTGTACCACCATTCTGCTAAGTGTAACCATTGGGACCAATGGTTACACTTAGCAGAATGGTTTTGTTTATCTATTACGAAACAACGTAGATATGCTTCTAAGCATTCATTTACGAATTCAGTTTGACCATCTGTTTGGGGATGGTAAGCCGAGCTCATATTGAGTGATGTGCCTACTTGTTTGAAAATTTCCCTCCAAAATTTTCCATTAAATTTTGCATCTCTATCGCTGATGATGACTTTTGGGAAGCCATGTAATTTGTAGATATTTTTGCAAAATACATCTGCAATTTGTTTTGCCGTGTCTGTTTTTTTAATTGCCATGAAGTGTGCAAATTTGGTTAATTGATTGACCACTACAAGGATTTTGTCTTTTCCTTCCGACGGAGGTAACCCATTGATAAAGTCCATTGATATCTCTTCCCATTTCTGGTTTGGAATGTGTAGGGCGTGTAGTAACCCTGGGGTTAAAACATTTTTTCGCTTTTGTTCCTTTGGAATTTTCCGCATTCTACCACACATTGCTGGATATCTTTGGCATTCCCTTCCAAAAAAATGACCTTCTAGCATCATTATAAGATTTGAAGAGTCCTACATGTCCTATGGCTGGTGAATCATGGGATTCCTTCATTACCTTAACCTTGAACTTAGAGTTTGAGTTTAAATAAATCCTCCCCTTATACCAAAGGATATCATTTTTCCATTCAAACTTGGGGTCATGGTTGGGATTGTTAATTATAGTGCTTGTTTCTGGGTCCTTGGCATATTCACTTCGTATTTCATCTAACCATTCCGGAATTGCGACTGAGATGGAGTAAGATGTAATATCCTCATCTTTTCTGGAGAGTGCATCTACGACTACATTTTCCTTCACCTTTTTGTGTATTATTTCCATGTCAAAGGAAACGATTTTTTCTATCCACTTCTGTTGTTCTGTGGATAATGTTTTCTGTTGAAGTAGGTATTGAAGACTATTGTGGTCTGTGTGGATCATGAATTTGATCCCTAAGAGGTATTGTCACCACTTTACCAATGCCTGCATAATTTCCATCATTTCCTTATTGTATGTAGACTTCAATTGTTCTCGCTTGTTTAATTTCCTACTTTCAAAAGCTATTGGGTGTTCATCTTGCATTAGTACTACTCCCAAACCATAACCTGAAGTGTCAAATTCTATCACGAATGGTTTGGAGAAGTCCGGGGTAGCTAGTATAGGTGTGGAGGACATAATTTCTTTCAAGGCTTCAAAACATTTTTCCGCTTCTTCACTCCACTGGAATGCATTCTTTTTCAGAAGGTTATATAAGGGCGCGGTTATGTGCACATAATTCCTAATGAATCTTCTGTGGTATCCAATTAACCCGAGGAATCCCCTTAACTTGGAGATGTTGGTAGGTTTGGGCCGGTCTATGATTGATTTTATTTTTTCAGGATCTACCTTGACTCCTTCCTTAGATATTACGTGACCAAGATAGCTCACTTATTCCTTACCGAACGTGCATTTGGACATCTTGGCGTAGAATTGTTTTTCTTTTAAAATAGAGAGCACTTGTTCTAGATGTATGAGACGGCCCTTCCATGTCTTACTGTATATAAGGATGTCATCAAAGAAAACTAGTACAAAATTCCTTAGGAATGGCTGAAATAGGTTATTCATGGTTGCTTGAAATGTTGTTGGAGCGTTAGTTATCCCAAAAGGCATTACCTTAAACTCGTAATGTCCTTCATGGGTTTGGAAAGATGTCTTTGCCACATCTTCTAGCCTTACTTTGATTTGGTAATATCCTGACCTTAAGTCTAATTTTGAAAAGTACCTTGTGCCATGCATCTCATCCAACATTTCATCGATAAATGGAATGGGGAATTTGTTTTTAATAGTTATCTTATTTAGCCCTCTGTAATCGATGCATAGCCTAAATGATCCATCCTTCTTTCTTACCAGTACTACTAGTGCAACATAAGGACTTCGACTTTCTGTAATTACTCCACACTTCAGTAAATCACATATTAATCTTTCAATCTTTGTCTTATGATGGTGTGGGTACCTATAGGGTTTAACATTGACAGGGCTTGATCCAGACTTGATTTTGATGACATGCTCGATCTTCCTTTCTGGTGGTAACTCCATGGGGAGATCTTAGAATACTTTTTGTATTTTTGGATTAGTCCTTGGACCTTTGGTTGACTTGGTTTAACCACTTTTGAAGTTAATAATTCCATCTCTTAGCATTGCATGACATACGCTGGTGCTCCCTTTTGAATTAGTTTCTCCATTTTGTGGGATGAAACAATTTGTGTGCGAGGGGGTTGGAATCCATATAATTTGTAATTCCCCCCTAACCACTTAAATTTTATAAAGTGTTCTTGGTGGTTTGCTGAGTAGGTACCCAGGGTTTGCAACCACTGAATTCCTAATACTGCATCAAATCCTCCTAAGGGTGTTGCATAAAATTCTGATTCAAGGTTATAATCTTGTATTTGTAGCTTAACTTTGTGGCATTTTCCCACTTTTTTATTTTCTTTCCATCTGCAACCATTACCTTCATGTTAGGTACTGGATATATGAAAAGGTTAAGCCTCTTGGAAACACTTACGTCGATGAAGTTATGGGTACTTCCTGTGTCGAATAAGACGACAACATTGTTATTTTTTATATGCCCTTTAAGTTTTAATGTCTGTGGTTGGTGTATTCCTGTCATGGATGAAATTGATATCTTGGGAATTTCTTCATCTTTTGAATTTGACGGAGGATTCTGGATGTCACATGTTTATTCTATGTCATATTCATCACTATCTGACTTTTCTTCCTCTTCTACTTCACATTGATATAAGTTCTTGGTGGTCTCTTTTTTCAAACATCCATGTCTTGGGTCCCACTTCTCTTCGCAATATTTACACTTTCCTTCTTTCATTCGTTGGAATTCTAAAGTGGGTTTGTTGTCACTTCTTAGATGTGGTGGCTGGTATTTGGTGTCGATTTTGGTATTTTGGACAGACCTTCGATCTTTATCATGGTTCCTGTTCCACGATTTTTTTATCTTTTCCTTAATGATTTTTGCCTTGCATCTCGCTTTGTCCAAGGTTGATACATTTAGTAGCTCTAGTTCATCTCTGATATAGGGTTTTAGTCTGTACACATAAGTTTGTAGGCATTGACTGTCTGTGAGTTATGACACACGTGTTTCTAGGGCTTCCCATTCATCGGTGTATTCATCGACGTCACCTTTTTGCTGCAGTCTGGTGAGTTTTGTGAAGAAGTCTTTTTTCTTTTAAATCTTCAAACCTCTTAAATAAATCATTTTTGAATGTTTTCAACTTGCGCTTAGTTTCCTGTGTTGTAACCTTCCACCACATGTACCAGTTGTAAGCCCGATCTTCTAGTTGCATCGAGGCATATTTTATCATTTCTTCGTCAGCTGTGATATTGTGTATGAAAAAAATTCTTTTGCCTTGTTGATCCACGCCACACTTCGTTTTGTGTCGCCATTGAATTTTGACAATTCTAACTTGGGTTTCATTTGATATCCACTTCTTTTTGGAGGAGAGAGCGAATGTTCATGAATTGGAGAGTGATCGTGATCTAACTCTTCTTGTGGAATTTCCTTTCTAGGAGGTATTGCCTTATGGTGGATTGAACTTGAGGACGGTTGGTCCTCCTTTGACACTTTTCCAACTAATGTGGTAATTGTGTCTTCTAAATGCTGCTTGAGTTTGCTTAATTCAGATTCGAACAGTACTAATATTTCCCTTTTTACTCCTTCCATCTCCCAAGATACTGCTTCGTTGACTTCTTTTCTAATAGTCTCTGACAATTCATTTTTTCCTTTGTGTAGCTCTGCTTCGATTTGGTTGAGTCTTGAGTGTACTCCTTTGAGACGTTTAGAACCTTGGACTTGGTTAAGCTCTAATTTCTCCATTCTTTCTTTAATTTCAATCATTTTCGACATTTTTCTTGTGTAGGGAGGAATTTTGTTTACTAAGAATGGTGATATTTTTTTTTAAATAATAATTAATTATTATATAATAAAATTTTTATTTTATTATTTAATATAATAAAACAAATTGAAATATTATAAATATAATATATTATAAATATAAAATATTATAATATATATATTATATTATAATATTTTGTTTTTTTTGTGTAGGTCGTGGGAATGACGGCATGGTGGTGAGGATGGACGTGTGTAGATGAGCAGGGCGAGGGAAAAGAAGAGGGATGGGGAACGAGGGCGCAATAGGGAGGACGGGAGTGCGACGGTGGAGCAGAGACATGATGACTGGAGCGTGGCGACGATGTAACATGGGAGCGCTGGTGATGACTGGCTACCTGAGGAGTGAAGGGTGAAGGGGTGATGGAGGAGTGCGGCGGTGGTGAAAATGGGTGGGAATGTGCAAGATGGTGTAGAACGCAGAGCAGCGGAGCAGATGGGGGATGGTGTGGTGGGAGTGGAGAAAGAAATCAGAAGGTGCCGAGGAGCCAATTGTGGCTCTGATACCACTTGGTGAAAAAAAAGATTTCTAAACCCACATGATTCGAATTAAAACCCACAATGAAATGATAATTGATTAATATGATGATTTTTTACAATAATCGAGAAGACATTTTATAGGTCAAAGCACACCTCTACGATGAAGTGGTGTGACCCTATGTTAGTTTAACTAATTCTACATTTAATATTTAAAATAATGGCTCACAAATATTTAGATACATAAAAAGAGTCCAAGAGCCCACTTGGGAGATAAACCCAAGGGACAATCTCATTTGTATAGATACACATTTAATGTATGAGAATTAGTGAGATTTGAAGCCAGTTTCTTGTATTTGTGGTTAATTTCCTACCTACCCAATTGGGGAACCTAACAATGGTATCAAAGCTATTTTGGAGTCATGATACTTCTGCTATTATGCAAATATTCCTCCACATCTGCAAGCTCCATTTCCTCTCAGCTCTGCCAGGCCTACTTGTTTGGCCATGGAATATTGACCTCTGACATGGCCAATTATACCTCTAATACTTTTATTTAGCCATTGTATTCTATCTACGATCTTATGAAGGTCACACTCTTGTAATAACCTTATTATCCAGATTTTTGTTAGCATGTATACCTCAATGATCTAACTTTCTCTATGTATTATATGGCCACATCCACTTTGAATAAAACCATAATTTGATTTTTGCATCTCTTTATCCTCCTCTCTAGTCCATGAATTTGTGACCTCTGCATACTTGATCTTGTGATCAAGAATGGAATTATATTGAATGGCCTATGATTTTATCTTCTAGATGTATGGAGCATGAATTCTTGATCTATATGTGAAAGTGTGAGTGGTTCCTCTAGAATTAGGTATTGATCTCAACATCAACATTAAAAGCACATTATTTTAATATGTTCATGGTTTCAATCTACTATGTGGGTGGTGTAAGTGAATAAAGAACCACTAAACCTTGAATAAGGAGGTTTCGACTGTTAGAATATTGTGAACATATGAAATATTATCATAACATAATATAAACTACTGAAAATATTACTAGTATATCATTCTATCTACCAAGCAACATAAAACATTAAATGAAATTGGATAAAAGAGAACAACAAGAGAACACTGATATACATGGTTAACCCAATATGGGCTACATATATTCTAAAACCAAATCTCCAAAATTACATGGTATCGTCACATCTGCATCACATCAAGCTCCATCATCCAATCATGTCACAATCATGCGTGTACAAATGACATAAAAAACATGTGATGTGTGATGAACTACAATCAACACATACCCAAAAGGGTCTCCTTCACCTATCTTATTTACTAAGAAGTTTGGATTACAATACATCCCATAACACATGTGGGATAAATGAATTTCCACCTCTTATATAGAGAATGGTTACAAAGGATATAATTACAATGATGCATGCGAGATAACTTTAGTTTATAATATTAGAGTTATTTTATTCCTTTAAATGATATTTTACCAATATATCACATAAGTCATCATTACATATTCTAACACTCCCCCTTAATGATGATTGGGAGAAATAATACAAATGGGAGGAAGGTGACAACACACCAACATCCCCCTTGATGACAACTTCCAGAATGCTCCATAAGATGTGGATAGAAACACACTTTGCCTCATGGAATTGATGAAGACAACATGTGCTTCTCATGAAACCACATCTAAACCAATTTGTATGATGAGTGTTTTCTCAACACAATAGTGTATGGCCAATACAACAAAACATGTGGCTGCAAACTCATCACAATATGTAACTCAACTGATAGCTGAAAGAACTATGCAATAGACCGCATGAAGAATACAAGAACGCTGGATCCATACGTCGAAATAGTCTTTAGAAAGCTCTTACTGAATATTATATTGTGAATACAAGACCCGAATGGTCTATCCATTGAAGCATGATCCAAGTAGATAATCTTCACAACCTAATTGAAAGATGCATGAATAGTGGAAGATGGATGTTAATCGTACAAAATTATTGGAATATAGTGATATAATATGATAAAATTACAACATTACCTTCCTTATTAACATCAACCATCTTTGCTACAGTTAAGGATAAGCTCAAAAGAGGAACAATGCTAAAAAACCAAAGATCCACAACCATCATATGATTAAACAAGGAAGGAGTATCAGAAGCAAGCTATCCCACAACATAGATAGCTAATCTACACAAAATAACTTCCAAGAGTAACCATATAATAAACATGACAAGCCCAAAAAACATAAGTGATGATAAAATGACATTGCTCAAGAACATATACATAATAAGAATTTCATCTATGCTATCACTTCTATGCAAGACCATATAAATTTTGAGCAAAAGATTATAAAAAAAGGACATGACATGATATAATAAATAGAGGAGTCGTATAAACATGACTGAGCTTAATAGTTACCAAGATAAAATAATGGGCCAAGATGTCACTTAAATATATGAAAAATATAGTCATCAAACAACTACTCTTAAGCATAAGTTCATTTATGGTTAACAACAAGTTAACATGCAAGAGATGAATGCCTTTAAAATGTCAGTGCTTCCATAGGGAACATTAGAGACAAGAAACGCATGTCAATGCTTCCATTTAGGAACGCTAGAGACAAGTAGGAACACAACAATCTATGCAATCATAAGAACATAAATTCCAATGTAATAAGAACAAGGTGCTCATGACAAAGATTTTAAGACTATAATATTGCTCAAAGCCATATGAATATTGAGTAAAAGATGATCAAAACAAACATGGCATGATTTATAATAAATAGATCAAAATGTTTAACATGATCAACATATAGAAAATTGTGATCAACCCATAATATCACTTATAGAAATTATGAAATGACAAGTCACTAATGGCCATAATCATGGGTTCATTTCTTATTGACGCCATGTCAATATGCAAGATATGAAATGCCTTGTAAATGTCAATGCTTCCATATAGGAATGTTAGAGACAAGAAACACATGCTAGTGCTTCCATATATGAATTCTAGAGACAAACAACACATGAACTAGATATAATCTCTGCAATACATGAAAAAAAATACCCCAATTAAAGAACTTATGACAAGCAAAAAATATGATACCACACAGATTCAAAAAATTGGTTTTACTCAAGAAATTAATTAGCAAGAACATATAATGATCATAAAGAGATTTCTTAGAAAAACAATGAAATTGCTTTTACACAAAGGTTAACAATAACAT
The DNA here is from genome assembly GCA_001517045.1 of Pseudotsuga menziesii. NCBI lineage: Eukaryota > Viridiplantae > Streptophyta > Pinopsida > Pinales > Pinaceae > Pseudotsuga > Pseudotsuga menziesii. The sequence goes on from LPNX010762955.1 coordinate 1,580,643, forward strand.
ATAAATAAAGTAAAAAATGATTACAAGATAACACATATAGAAGCATCATTGTCACTAGTAGAAGAGTGAGACAATGTTAGAATATTTTGAGCAAACCATTGATCAAATAATTAATGATATTGATCACTTATAGATATGAAAATATAGTCATCAAGCAACGTATCTATAGGCATATGTTTATTTCTTGATGTCACCATTACCATACTAAAGATCCATGCCCTTGAAAATGTCAAAACACCTTCCACACAAAGAAGATTAGAGATAAGTAAAACATGAACAAGACAACCTCTATAAACATGATGAATAAGAACAAAAACCTAACACAAAGAGATTAAGAATCTCATGACAATAATTCTAAGATAAGAGACAAATAAAACCATAAAATTCTCACCAAAACGAATCACAGCAGTTGTCAAAAGACGTATTTGTCACTCTGCAGTAGAAAATTGAAAGTAGATAAAACAAAAAAATAAAATGACCATAACTCGGTCAATATTTCCCATAATTTTTATTATAACTTGTTTTCGGAAACGGAGAAGCCGTTCGGTATCCACCTTCTCAAACAAAACAAAAATATGGGCACTCAATCAAAAGATATTCACTTTGTAGTCCATGTGGCCATCACAAAAAATGGAAAATACCTGATTTTAAAATAGTGATATCTCCATCATCCAGAGTCCAAATGAAATGATTTTTTTTGAAATTAATTATTTTTGCGAGAGGAACTCAGATAAACAATTTGTTTCTTCAAAATATGCATAGAAAGCATAAAAATAATCTGAAATTCATCGCCCAATTTTACCTTAAACACTTCTCCACAAGGGTTAAGGTTTGAAAAAAGTTTCAAATTTGTAGAATAAAACCTAGATCTGAAAAACTACCACTTGGGTATTGTAGATCGGGTCACAAAAGTACAAAATATGCAGAGCCCAAGTAAAATTATGAACATATGTTGCTTAAAAAAAATATCGAAGAAAGTAGAGCATAACAACCTACTCTTGTACCATGTTAGAATATTATGGACATATGAAATCATATCATAATACACTATAAACAATGGAACCTATTGCTAATCTATCATTCTATGTACCAAGCAACATAAAACATGAAATAAAATTGGAGAAAAGAGAATAACAAAAAAACACTATTATACATGGTTCATCCGATATGGTCTACTTCCACAAAAATGCACCCTCACATATGCATCATATGAAGCTCCATCACCTAATTATGTCGCAATCATAATCATGTGTGTACAAATGACATACACAACATGTGATGTGTGATGAACTACAATCAACACATACCCAAAAGGGTCTCTTTCACGTCTCCTATATACCTAGAGGTTTGGATTACAATACAACCCATAACACATGTGGGATAAGTAAATTTCCACTTCAGGATATAATTACAATGATGCATGTGTGATAACTCTAGTTTATAATATTAGAGATATTCTATGATAATTTACTAATATATCACTTAAGTCATCATTACATATTTAAACATCAACCATGTCGAGTTTGACTATTTTAAGTATAAAGAAATGGTTTAGAGAACTTTTTTGACAACGACTTAATAATCAATTTTCTGCACCAAAAGGATGCACGATCCGTGAATCAAGACATGTGAAGGATGCATTGTTGGTGATACATTGAAAGTGTGGAGAAACAATAACATCGAGAATTGAGGCTCAGGATACAATTTTATTGAAGCTTATATACGGAAGCTAATTCTCTTTTGGTTATGTGGAAAAAGTGGGACATCTTCTTATTGGTTTTATTCGTTCATCTCTCAAATTGTTTTCACTCCTCTTTGCACATAGAAAATACTAGGCACATGACAAATGGATTCCTTGAAGTGGTTTTATTCAACCTCCTATTGACTTCCTTTTCTTTTCAACGGGCCAGTCGAGTGTGCAAAAGCTGTGCCACCAATTCGATGTGGGATTGAAGCAGAAATAGCTCTATGCGTATTGATCTCTCTACCTGGAAGTATTGTGACCTGCCTATAATTTGCAGAGATTGAGCTTGCCGACATTGTTATTGCCGATTCATTGAGGCTGCTGTCGACGCACGATCTCATTACCTGCATTTGTGCTCAGCGTTGTTATGATACAGTGCTCGTGAAGTGGCCACCATCCCATTGTTGAGCTGTGGCTTTCATCCGACATCAACGTGAAGATTATGGAGAATGACGTCTACATAAACCACTGAAGTTGCAGCGTTGAATATCGCCAATATTGTTTTGCTTGGAGACCCTTATGAGACTATCGCATTGGAATTTGGAGAAGCTAGTGACCAAGGAAAACCCTAATTCATTATCTCTCGTCATAGCCATTCTCCCTTCCCCGTGCGCATTGTTTGCTGCATACCTCTTTCTATAAGGTAGACCACCTAGGCATTGTTTGGAGGTGCATCTTTTGGAGGTGAAACCTAGAGCGTTGAGAGTTGTTGCATTGAAGATCATCGCCCACGTTGGAAAGTGATTATGGAAATGTTTGTGGTCTTGTAAAGAGACTCTGCAGAAACCTTAATTTATATTGAATCGTACGAGTATGGATTCTCTTGGAGATGGTAAGAAACTGGTATTTTTTTGGACTTCAGTGAAAACTACTCATTGTATTGTATGGTAAAACTTCCTAGCATCAATAACAAAGTTTAAAAAAAACTTCTTGATTACAATGTTAGAGCATGTTGTTAGAAATTCATTGTACATTATTTGAGGGTCATTTTCATGAAGCACACATTGTGTTCAGTGTAATAGAGCTTGCATAGATTGTAAACCTGCACAATGTTCCTAGAAAGACCGTGTCCATAAACTATTGCATAAATTGTTGGTGGACAACCGGTGAAACGGTGAAAGTATTCCGGTGTTTCATATTTTCTCAACAAACAACACTTATGACTATTGCAATGTAGCATGTTGCATCGTACTTATACATTCTGTTCAATTAAAGACTTGCATTATAAAAGTTGCAGCAAATTGAGATATTGGGCTTCCAGAAAAGGCTTGGTACCGATTTGAATATGTCATCAAAGAACTCAGGTAAAGCAGATTCAACATTTAAAAGTGTAACTTGGAATTGTTACTTGTTTGTAAGTTCTATTGTATGTTTGGTATTTGCATGTGTGTTTTTTTTGTAAGTAAAAAAATAAAGCAAAAGTTGAATTACATTGTATGCCAATGCATGCATTTTCGGCTGACCGACACCCCTCACTTTTTAAATTTGAGTTTGCATGGTCTTATTTGTAAGTTGTAAGAATCCCTATATGTAGATGAAACATTTTCCTCTTCCATACTTCTCCTCTTGCACTTGACTTGGGGAACATTAGATCATGATTCAAGTTTCGAAGCTTTATCATTTTGAAAACAAGCAGCCAAGTCCTTCCTCAAGTAAGCGAAATTAAGTGAGCTTGAGCCACAACCAGTTTGGGAGGAGATATTGTCATGTACATAATGCAACACTACAAAGAAGAATTAATTAAAAAATAAATTCATGTAAGTTCATAAAATAAAAAATTAAAACCAAATGAAAAAGTAATTAAAAATTCCACGCGAGAATACAAAATAAAAAAATGAAAACCAACATAAATCCACCTAAACTTAAGTGTAAAAAATGGTAAAAAATGAAGTATCAGAATGGTAAAAAATCCTTAAGCGAGACCTCGGAAATGAGGCTAGTTTGAAAATTCTGCTTCAGTTAAGTCTCGGTGAGGATAGACAGAGCAAAGCTTCCATGGAGATGATCGACGATTATAAAAAATTCCGCAAAGGTAACATGCCTGATCTAAATATTTTCTGATGTTTGCAGAATGGTGTTAAACATCAAATGAAAGTGGTTGTAAGATCGAGAGATGAAGCAGATCTACGACGGAGGTGGATTTCGCTGATCTAACATACACGAAGTAGTAAAAGTTGGAAATCAGCGGAATTGGGTCGAGCTAGCGGATTTCAACGGAGGAGATCTAAGCCACAAAAGATCGGACGCTCCAAGAGAATCCCACAAAATAAAGGCGGAAGAAAAAAGGCGGAGGTTCAGTTGTGAAAGTTGACAAACCCATAATTTTGCGGAAAGAGAAAGGCAGAAGCAAAAAGGCGGAGGTTCGGTTGTGAAAGATGGCGGACCTGCAATCCGAAAGCCGCAATTTGGCGGAAAGGAAAAGGGAGAAGTTTGGTTATGAAAGTTGGTAAAACTGCAATTTGAAAGCCGCAATTTTGCAAAAAGCAAAAGGTGGAATTTCGGTTGTGAAAGTTGGCGAACTTGTAATCCGAAAGCCACAATTTTGTGGAAAGGAAAAGGTGGAAGGAATCTTCAGGAAGCAAGATTGCAAAAAAAAGCTTGCGAAATGATGGTGACGGGCATATAAAATAGAGGGCATAGATTTGATTTAAAATATATCTACGACTAAGATCTATTCTGCAAGTAGAGCATGTGCACTGCAAATATGAGAGGATAATTAGCGGAATGTGGAAGAGGCTGCAAAGTAGGTAGTGGTGGTCCAACCAGTCGCTACAAAGTCAAAGAAGAAAGGGGTTGAGGAGCCTCTACTCAGATATCATAACCAGTCCTTCACCTCTGCAGTAGAAGGGCGTTCGAAGATGCTCTCAATTTTCATTTTCATCAAGCAATCATGAGGCCCCAAATGTCAAGGTTTTCCATTTTGGTTAGTCACGCACATCACAACGTGCTTTCCCGATTTGTTTTGTGATCATGGCGAATCTACCACCTCAGAATTTGCAATATTTTATACGTTCGGGTTTGATTCCCATGATGGAACTAATTTTGGCGCTCCGTTTCGATATTCGTCTTGGGAGAAAAAATGAAACTATAAATATAGCCTCAATAGAGGAGAAAAGAGAGGGGTTCGACATTCATTTTGGAAGCCTCTGTGCTTGGTTTTGTAGATCTTGGAAGTAATTAATGCAGAAGTATGTTCTGAGTGGCTGAGATCCATCATAGTGTTCAATGTTTAGTCTGTGTTTTTCTGTATGCTCCATTTCCATGTATATGTGAATTTCTGCTAATACAGTTCTAGTTATATGCAAGGAATTCGTTCTCTGTTAAGCACTCCTTTAATTAGAAATCGTATTTGTTATGTGTTTATGATAAATGTCATGGAGTTCATCCTCTGTTAGGTGCTCTATCTCAGTTATTAGCCTTTATTGTCTCTTCTACTAAAGGTGTTTCAAGAGATTCATCCATAGATAGGTGCCTCTTGTTTCACTAGGTTTCTTCTCATTTCCCCCTGCCATCTCTTAAAGTTATTTGAGTGAATTTTAATGCTCACGTTGCCTCAGATTGAGAAGGATAATCACTTATCATTATTGCTGTAAGCCCTTGAATGTTACAGGATTTGACTCCATTTCCCAATGGTGTTTTTCGTTTGTCTGTCTTAAACTATCTAAAATACAAACAATTTGTTCTCATCAAAAGTATAGGATTATGAATGTTTGCTACGAGACATATGTGTATGTGAATGGTCCTTGTGACACTTAGGCTAGAATGCATCCTAAAGGTTGGTTTAAAATGGTTACCCCAGTGATTTCCTACCCACAACCATAGAAAAATTACTGGGTGATAACATCTTGGCGATGTTGTCGGGGACTAATGTAACACCCCGGTTTTGACCCCGTTTGCATTAAAAATGTATATGATGTATATATTGTAATTAATCATGGTGTGGAGCTAAAGGAAAAAGCTCCACCATCGATTTACTGTTTTATGTTTTGGTGATTAAAATCGTTTCCGATGGTATTTCGTGCTAGCCATGCACATTATAATTTTGGACATCATGTAAATATGCAATTTAATTAAATACCCACAACCAGCTATGTCAATGCAACATTAAAAGAGATGGGGGCATGATTTTCTAAGGATAAGGGGGTGAAATAATCAAACCTTGAGGCAATGGGGAAAATCCAAATGTCAAGGGGAAAACCCATCAAGCTGTCAACCACCTTTCTTGTCTTACTCACCCAATCATTTATTTCTGCCAGAAATTGGTTGAGGTAGTTATTGCATGGGGATGGGAAGAGTATGGCGGTCCAAATCCGAATTGGAGAAGCCATCAATTTTTGGGAAACATGATTTTGAATTTTGTGGCAAGTTAACACCCAAAAATGCATGCCCATGTTGTTGTTCACCCACGGCCTCCATTTCCTCGCGCAGTGGAATCTTGGATAACTCTCTCCTTCACATTTTAATTTGCTGTTTCTGTTTTCCCTCATGTGGGAAACCATTTTCTTCATTTTCCCCAGGCTGGGAAATCATTTTTGGTAATGATCAGTGGTTGGGTTTCCTTCTCCATGATTTTGCTTCATTTCCTCATTGGTTTCTAAGTTGGAAATCATTTTTTGGTAATGCCCAACGAATTGGAGAGGAGACCATGATTCATGGGTGTTTGCTGAGGCTTTTTTTTCCCACGTGAAGTCCATAAACATTCTAGAAATCGAATTGCTGTTAGGGGGATGTTTTTACCCATTTTTGGAAATTCATTTTGTTGCCAACACCATTTTTCCTCAACCCAAAATTTTGTAGCCTTCTGTGTGTGCATATTTTTCTTGACCTGAATTGGTTGGGAGTGGAATTGGGTCTGATTTGGCTTGATAAACCTAGTGTATGAAGGAACCTCACAGGAATATCTAAAGGGGTTGGTTTTCTTCTTTGCACACCCTGAATAGCACCAGAATCAAAGGCACAGCCCGAGAGACTGTGTAGCAGAGAAGGGAATGCTTCCTTGTGTTGGGTGTGTATATGTTTTAAGAGCCAAGCACGATCTAGTGCAGGTGTCCATAGATATGTGGTTGAGCTCACTATCTTAGCAGTTCAAGATTTCCCCCTTCCTAGCAGCCTGATAACCCAACTGTGTTTGGCTTGCATGAATTTTGATATATCCTTGGATATGTGTGAGTATGCTAGTGTTCCCGTATTCCTTGTGGGAATCATACCTAGCTCGGGGGTGGCAGTGCTGCTGAGAGATAGATGAGCACACTATCATATGGTTGGGTGGAATGTTGCATCGACATAGCTAGTTGCAGGACAAAATTCTTGCAAGATAAGTATTCTTGTCTATTTTATCTCTGCAACTGTATATGTGTTTATGAATTAATATGAACATGTTAAATGCTTGAATGGAATGTATTTTTCTTTCGCTGTATGTTAATGATTTATGCATTTGTGCATGTTGTTAGTTCAATGCATTTCATTTTATGTTCATGGTGCTAGTTTTCTTGGATTAGATAGCATCATGGTCGCGTTCCCTCTCTGGTAGACGAGATGGGATGTGACAAGTAATTATTATTATCTGCTCAGGGGAACAACATTGTCATAGTTCTACGACCTAATTGAGCAGCTGGTCATAGACACATATTGGTTGTATATGCTCTGGAGACCCCACTCAAAGATTTTTCAAGGTGACTGTACTAGGAATATTGGCGGTCATGAGGACCAATACGAGGATCAATCCACTGTCAAAGGGTTTCAAAGTTTTAAGAGTTGATTCGGTTTCTTCATAATCAAGATGAGTTCTATATCTGTAAGGTAAGCCCCTATGAATCGTGCTCACATTCCTGGTTTTCCGAATCAAATACCTAATGTAGATTGGAAAAGGTGTCTTCGAAAATTCAAAGATCAAAAGAGTGATGATGCCGCCCTTCATTTGGTTGGATTTCATATATATATATATATATATATGCTAGGAATTGAATTGCATGAGGAATCATTAATGAAAATGTTCATGGTTAGTTTGGAAGGAAATGAAAGGTCATGGTATGATGGATTACCATCAGGAAGTTTATGTTCTCTTACAGACTTTAAAAATCAATATCCTTCCTTGCTGCTAGTTCAAGATTGTTGCATGCATGTTAAAGGTTTCATTGAAGATTTGAAGAATATGTACGGTGAGGATGAGTTTATGGATGAATAACTTTTAGAAATGTTACATGAGAACTCATTTTAGAAAAAATAAAGACTAACCAGTTTCCATGATATTCAAGAAAATTCCCAACAGTTGGTAATGTCTTCCTTGACTAAAATTGACATAAGCCAAGACTTTGATTCAACTAGTTACATTTCTTTCCCTAAAGCTAATAATAGTTTGGCACATTCTTTTCAATCTTTGTGTGACCAAGAAGTTGGGACTGTCAATCATATTTTTCCTCATATCATTCAACTTTTGAAATTTGGTTACAAGAGGAGGCTACCCATGTCCAATAAAAAAATACCCTTTTGCAGCAGCAATTTCTTCAAAGTTATAATGCTTTTGTGGTTGATTATATAGAGAATTCTAATTCTAGAAAATCTCAGTCTTATAGTCATTCCACATGTTTATTCTCTGAAATTGCAAGTAAAGAGGAATCAGACATTGAATTAAGGGTTGAAGAAAGACCTTTGTATGCTTATCAAACTCGAATATCACCTAAAGATTTACAAGAGCAAATCCCTCTTTGTTTATGGATGATGAAAAGGATGAGAGATCATGCAATCAATCCCAGCCTATGAAAAAACCAGCAGTCTTCCATGAAGGGTTAAATGAGAAAGAAGAGGAGGAGGATTCCAAATGGGATGTTTCTTTATGTTTTCCAAATTCAAAAATTATTTTTCTTGATTCTATTGAAGAACACAATGATATTTCCTTCAAAACACTTGGAAGGAGTGAAGTTCTAAATTCTGAGATTTTGAATGAAGAAGTTGATGTCTCATTTGCAAACTGTCATGAGCAATCATTGCATGTTTTCCCTAAAGAACAGTTTGACAAGGTGCCAGAGAAGTTACAGTTGGAGCAACCTTGTCATGGAAAATGAATGATAGAGAAATTTGAAGGTTGTCATGTTCCAGTAGGTGAATATATGGAGAAGCTTTGCAGTGGGAATGGTGGGTTATGTGTGTGCAGTAAAGATAAGGTCTTCTATCATAACCTTTTGCCATTAATTTATTCCTTTCTGATTTTGATCAAGCATGATGAAGAAGCTCAATAATTAGATCAATTGTTTGGTTGGCTTCATTGGAATTTAGAGTTTACTTGATTGGGAATTAGTGCTCAGAAAGTAGGGTAGGTAGGCTTGAATAATCTCAACATCTCGAGCATTTATCTTAGTAATTTTTTAGTTTGATTTCAGTAGCATTCCAGTTTTAGTTTCAAATTTAGAGTTGTAGTCCACAATTATTTTTGGTCTTTAGAACAGGTTGAGGATTTCAGGAAAGATGGGGGGAAACCCAATGGATCAAGAACTTGGTCTATTATTCTTTGCTACCTCGTAGGGAGGATACCATCCCCAATTGGAGCCAACTGTTAGCACCATGTCTGGGGTAAATGGTTGGAAAGGGGGTCAGACCAGAGTAAATGTAAGGTGAGGTCTAAAACTCCATATATTATTACCTAGAGGTGTGCATAAAGGCGTTTGAAGTTGTTTATAAGGATTATTCCTAAAGTCTTAAGTATCAGAATGGTAAAAAATCCTTAAGCGCGACCTAAGAAATGAGATTGGTTTAAAAATTATACTTCAGTTAAGACTCAGCGAGGATAGATGGATCAAAGCTTCCATGGAGAAGATTGAAGCTATAAACAATTTCACAAATGTAAGATGCCTGATATAAATATTTTCTGATGTTTGCAGAATGGTGTTAAACATCAGATGAAAGTGACCGTCAGATCGAGAGATGAAGTAGATCTACGATGAAGGTGGATTCCATTGATCTAACATACACGAGGAAGTAAGAGTTGGAAATCAACGGAATTGGGTCAAGCTAGAGGATTTCAATGGTGGAAGTCTGATCCACAAAATATCGGAAGCTCCAGAAGAATCCTGCAAAAGAAAGGAGAAATCAAAAGGTGGAGGTTTGATTGTGAAAGTTGGTGAACCCACAATCCGAGAGCCACAATTTTGCAGAAAGGGAAAGGCGGAAGCAAAAATGCAGATGTTCGGTTGTGAAAGTTGGTGAACCCGCAATCTGAAAGCTGCAATTTTGTGGAAAGGAAAAGGCAAAAGTTCGGTTGTGAAAGTTGGAAAACCTGCAATTTTGCGGAAAGGAAAAGGTAGAAGCAAAAAGGCAAAATTTCGGTTGTGAAAATTGGTGAACTTGCAATCCAAAATCCACAACTTTGCGAAAAGGAAAAGGTGGAAGGAAGTTAGTGGAAGTAAGATTGTTGAAAGGAGCTTACAGAATGATGGTGATGGGAATATAAAATAGAGGGCGTAGATTTGATTCAAAATAGATTTACGGCTGAGATCTATTCCGCAAGTAGAGCATGCACACTGCAAATTTGAGAGGATAATTAGCGGAATGTGGAAGAGGTTGCAAACAAGGCAGTGGTGGTTCAACTAGTCGCTACACAGTCAAATAAGAAAGGGGTCAAGGAGCCTATACTCAGATACCATAACCACTCCTTAACCTCTATAGTAGAAGGACGTTTGAATATTCTTGAAATTTTCATTTTCATCAAGCGAGCCTGAGGCCCCAGATGTCAAGGTTTCTCATTTTGGCCAGTCACGTGCATCACCATGTGCTTTCCTGATTTGTTTTGTGATTATGGCAAATATGCCACCTCATAATTTGTTAGTATTTTGTATGTTAGGGTTTAAATCCCATGATGGGACTAATTTTGGCACTCTGTTTCGAGATTCGTCTCAGGAGAAAAATTGAAACTATAAATATAGCCTCAATAGAGGAGAAAATAGGGGGGTTTGGCTTTCATTTTGGAAGCCTATGTGCTTGGTTTTGTAGCTCTGATATTTTCTTGGAAGTAATTAATGTAGAAGTATGTTCCGAGTGTCTGAGATTCATCATAGTGTTCAATGTTCAGTCTGTGTTTTCCTGTATGATCCATTTCCATGTATGTGTGAATTTATACTAATACGTTTCTAGTTGTGTGCAAGGAATTCGTTCTCTGTTAAGCCTTCCTTTCATCAGAAATCATATTTGTTATGTGTTTATGATAAATGTCATGGAATTCATCCTTTGTTAGGTGCTCCATCTCAGCTATCAGCTTTTATCGTCTCTTATTCTAAAGGTGTTTCAGGAGATTCATCCACAGATAGGTTCCTCTTGTTTCACTCGGCTTCTTCTCATTTCCCCTTGCCATCTCTTAAAGTTATTTGACTGAATGTTAATGCTCAAATTGCCTCATATTGCGAAGGATAATCACCTATAATTATTTTTGTAATCCCTTGAATGTTTCAGGCTTTGACTTCATTGCCCAATGGTGTTTTATGTTTGTTTGTCTTACACTCTTTGAAATACAAACAATCTGTTGTCATCGGAAGTATAGCCTTTTGAAAGTTTACTGTGAGACATATGTGTATGTGAATTGTCCTTGTGACACTAAGAGAGCCCTCTATGGATGTATAGGATAGAATGCATCCTAAAGGTTTATTTGAAATGGTTACCCCAGTGATTTCCTACCCACAACCATAGGAAAATTACCAGGTGATAACATAGTGGTGAGATACCTAGCTAAGATAATGAAGTTGAGATATTAGTTGGATTTCATAATGTTAATAACCTAATTTTTCTCACCTACCTTTTCCATGAGTATCATTACCATTACACATAACTCCTAATAGTGTTAGGCCCATTTCCACCATTTCCATCAGCATATGACCTCAACAATGTGACCAAGAATTCAAGAAAAGTCAAAGGTTGACCCTAACTATCATTGTACAACTTTTCCCTTAAATTTGTGATGCCATGCCATACCAAAAACCTTAAAAAATGTGATGGGGTCCCATAACCATAATTTGGATACTCTCAATTGATGTGTTCCTTCCAAAAATGTTTACTGGATAAAAGTGTACATTCCCCAACCATGATCACCAAAAATAGCATTTGATTGGGTGTCCAAAATATATCTTTCACTAAACCATCAATGAAAAGGGGATCGTTCACATTGGAGTAGATATAAGAATTGCCCACATTGTTTCCTATAAATACAACATGCATGGTCAGTCCATTGCTCCATCCATAATTATAAGGTGATGTTGTTATATTTCCTTTTGAAAGTGAGATAGTTTCTCCATCCTTTTTCCTTTTACCATCGGGGTCTACCTTATACATGACTTGGTTGAAATTTGGACACAAAGGAGAAGGTGAACCTTCCCTTGGTTCAATTGCAGAAGTCCACTACCTTCTACAACTAACACCAAGGTCTCTATCTCAACTTATTGCATGTATGCTAAAGGATATTGTTAATTCAATTTAGTTTCCCATTTTCCATTTGATTTGGTACTTGATATTACACAACCCTCAAGTAGGTACATTTGGTACATGTCGGTGATAAAACACCAACATCATATTTGGTGACAATATTGGGGATGGATCCTTTCATTCATCCTTGGTTGTGTTAAGGCCATGTCTAGCTAATCATTAGATGATTAGTGTAGCTTGTTATTTGTTTTTATTTTCTCATAGGTAGGTAATAAGTATGAAAACGCCAAGTTTTTGCTATGTTCTTGAGTTGATTTTTTCTTCTGTGTTTTTTTTTTATTGTTTTGGATTTGCATCACATTTTTCATAAGAAACATGTAACACAACATGGTATAATTCCCTGTAAATTCCATGTATTCTTGGAGAAACTTAGTTTTTCATTGGTTGAAAACCCAAAATTTCCCCTTTCACGTGAGTTCTACCCTCTATTACAAGTCATAAAGTAGATTTGGTTTTCTGTTTCTGCCCTTTAATTTATTGTATTGGTTTATTTTTGTCTTTCTTGGAATACGTAGGTAGATAAATGATTGAAAACCATAGTATTTACTGCTTTCAGGGTCACATATTGAGATAATTTTTAACCTATGTATATTTTTTAGCAAGCAATTTATAAAATTGATCATAAGTTGGTTTCTTGCACTTTCTTAGAACTTATTCATGTTGTTGGTTGAGAATCTCATTTATTCTTCCTTGCAAATATATAAGAAATTAACTTGTATTTTCTTTTTGCTATAAAAAGTAATTGAGAAAATAATCCTTTTAGATATCTTAGTATCAATTGTTGGTATTTCTTTCATTTTCACCTCTTAGATTGCATTAGTCCATAACTAGAAGGATTAATAGTATGATTTGATCAATGTTCAATCCAACTATTTTTAAACTATTATCCTTGACACATCTTGCAGTGACTCTTCATCCCAAGATCAACTAGGGGCATCACATTCTATGGATTTTGTGATTATTGTAGTGGAATCTATCTCAAACCCATACAACCGATTTCCCAAACCTATATGACCAATTTCCCACCTCCATGGGAAATTATCCAAATGGTAATAATCCTAGTGTTGAGAATTATAATATAGGGCAACCTCATATGCCTATTATCCTCCTAATCATGCATGCTCATCCATGCATGTAGGAACAAGTACCTCATACACCATTAGTCTTAATGCGCCCCATGTTAATGGATCCATGCCATAGTGGTGCTATGAGTTGTAGTGCTTTTACCACATATTTGGTTCCTATAACACATAATCCTTATTACCCATCCCCTCTCCCATTTTCTCCATTCCAACAACATTCTCAACCTCCATATTTTATGCAAGGATGGGTTTATGCGCAACAAAACACACCTACTCAATTTTCACCCAAGAATCAAAATGTGTAACCTAATACCAATGAGAAGAAGAATAAGGGAAAAATTAAGGAAAATATTAAAACCATGAAGGTGGAGGCCAAACATGGGCCAAAACCCTAATCCTCATGGAAATACTAGAGGGAATTATAATTCCAAAAATCAGGATCGTGTGAAACTTGCAAGGCAAGGAAAGAATCCCTAGTTATGGACTAGGCATCCATGTTTCTATTGCAGAGTTTATGGGCATTATACCCATAATTTTCCACACCTTTCCATAGCTCGTCACCTATGGGTTGAGGCAAGAAAGAATGAGCCTACAAATTCCCTCTAAGGCCACAATAGTACTCCACCCACTCATCCTCCCATGTCACAACCAATGGTAATCCAAAAACCATTTCCACCAGAAGGGTTAGTGGTAGGGAAACTAGTGATACCTCACTTTAATTAAGTGTCTTCATTAGCTAATATGAGTGAACCTTATTTCTATAAAATGTTCATGACCTATGTTGATGTCAATATTCATAATCACCAAAATCAATGTGGCATGACAACTAAACTTTCCAACTACAATAAGGAAAAGGATTCATCTTTACTAGAAGGACCCTTATATCTCCCATGACATAATGTTGACCCCACTCCAAAGGTACCTTAGACCCCCTTATGTCACATAACCCATAAACCTGATGCTAGAAATGTTGATAACTAAAATTTTGTGGATGACTTGGCTCAATCCCCAACTTCCATGTCTACCTTGGATGTTCTTGAGAACCAACCTATGCTATGTAAGTCCCTCCTATAAACATTAGGAGTTGTAGACGCTTATGATGCTCATTCGATCACTTTCAATTTAGATAGAGTTGAAACCTGAATTCCTTCTTCAATAACCTTCCAAGATCCTATCAATGCTAATAACTTGATTATCCATTGATGTATCATTGATGAAGGATCCTCCATTATGCCATTTCAACACACATTTGGAAGAAGCTTTGTTCCCTTGAATGACACGAAATAATGTTGACACTACAACTTGCATGGCATAGACATAATCACGTCCAAGGAGCATATTGAATTCCAAGGGGTCTTCTATCACCATGAAGTCAACTAAGAGGGTCTTCCCACCCAAAGTAACAGGTGTTTGAGAAAGAATTCCCAAGGATATACAAGTTCTTCTATCAAATGCCAGTAATAGACTAGCAGTCGACATAAGGCTGGGAGATCCCATGCCTCGCCAAGCATGAGCAGACAAGATACTAACTGAGGATCCTTCATCAACAATACAATGAGCAATCATGTATGGTTCAACTTTGACCTTTATCTGGAAAGGCACATCATAAGGTAGGCGCGCCTCAACTAGGATATCCCAGTCAAAGGAAGCAATACAAGAGCTTGGTGGGGGTTCATCCGAAGTGAGTTTACTGCCCCCCTATCCAGTAAGTTCTGAACTGGCAGTAAAGAAAATGTGACTAGCAGACACTTCACTCTCCAAAGGAAGAGTGGGATTGATCAACAATGGAATCGATTCAACCGCTTCGTGAAAGTCACTCTCTGAAGGGAGAGTGGGATTGACCAAAGATGACATTGGTTCAATCACATCAAGATCACTATCCGAAAGAAGAGTGGGATCGACCAAAGCTGATATTGGTTCGACATCTTCATCAACCAAAGGTTGAGTAGGTTGTTGAGAAACTATAGGTTTTTTAGGAGAAGGAAATTCTTGAGACTCGGACCACACTCTTCGCACCTCTGCGATAGTAGGGCACTAGTGAGTAAGATGATCTCCCTCACATAACTTACAAGGGAACTTAAGTTTTCACTTCGAATGGCTAGTTTTCTTAGCAATGTCAACATGACCAACAGTGGCTAACTATTTTCTCTCAACATGATCTACAGAGGGTGAGAGTTTTCCCCCAGCATGAACTACAGCGGCTAGGTGATTGGGTCCAACTTGACTAAGAGAGGCTGGTTGTTGAAAAACTTTAGAATGTTAAAAAATGGGATGACCATAAAACCAAACTCTTCGCACCTCCGCGATAGAAGGGAATTTATAAGTAAGGTGGTCTCCCTCACAAAGCTTACAAGGAAAATTGGGCTTGTGTTTTGAATGGTTAGTCTTTTCAATAGTGTCAACATGACTCGCAGTGGCTGACGGATTGTATTTAACATGAACCATAGAGGCTGAGAGACTACCTCCAATATGACTTGCAGAGGCTGAGAGACTGGGTCCAACATGACTTGCAAAGGTTGGAAGAGCAGCACCAGCATGAACAACATAGGATGAATGGTTAGGATCAACATGCTTTGCAGCAGTTGAGTGTGTGCCCCTAGCATGAACTTCATAGGCTGGGTGGATGGATCCAACATGACTTGTAGAAGTTGGATGGGGAGGTTCAACTTGAACATCAGAGGTTGAACAGGTGCCCTCAGCATGAACTGCAAGGGCTGAGTGACTAGATCCCATGTGACCTAGAAAGGTTGGCAGGATCCCACCAGCATGATCAACAAAGGCTAGATGGTGAAGATCAACTTGACTTGTAGAGGTTGAGTGCTTAGATCCAACATGACCTACAGAGGTTGTATAGGTGCCCCCAACATGAACCACAGAGGCTGGGTGGTGAAGATCAACTTGACTTGTAGAGGTTGAATAGGTTCCCCCTTTCTTATGTGCCTTCTTCCTATTCCTCCTTCTTTTACTCCTTTTAGACTATCGGTTACTAATATAAGTACTTTCATCGCATGAGGTAGAAGAAGGAGGAGAATGAATTACAGGTGAAGGGGAAGCAATGTTTTGATGCCCTTGATATAAGGATCTTACTTGAGAATTATCAGGAGAATTCAGGATGGTTGCAGTGGAAAACAACCACACTGGTAGCCCTAGGGTGAATCTAGGTAGATTCAGGGTGGCCATCAAAGGAACACCAACATTCCCTGTGAGAGGAATAGAACAAGGAGTTTCTAGCATGGGGATCTCTTGGTTGGTGTTCAAAGGGGTGTTAGCCATATTTTCAAACTAGGAGACAAAGTCTGAGGTTGAAAAGAAACCAAAAGTACAAAGCACACACCTGAAGGCAAACTAAGTACATACAAACCACATAGCACTCTCTAAAAAATTCCTAAAGCCAAACATACAAACAGGTATAAGATATGCTTTCCAAAAGAAAGATGATAGACACTTACTTGGTGTCCTTGTAGATGTTCTTAGGCACAAGCAGAGGAATCACCCATCACCCTCCCACACTTTCTACCGGGGTTACCTTCCAACCTCGTCCAAGGTCGACCAGAAATAGCCTTCTAGTGTACCTGTGTATGAACCCTAGATGTCAAAGAGACTAAAGGCTACCTTAACTATATTGACAGTCTAGGGGGACAGTCACAAGCCTAGTTCGTACGCATGGGAAGGGTAGAAAATCCCAAAACCTTGTCTAAGATAGAATCCCCAGATGCACAAAAAGCTTGGTCTATGCTTTGACAAGGAATCATAGGGTTATCTCCTTAGTCCAAGCCTCCACGCGGCCTCGTGCTTAACTCCCATTTGAGAGGAGCTTCCCAGATACAATCCACATAGAAAAGGGTTTACCTAGCGATTGGCCAACTACGTCTAAAATTTTAACACTTGTGGGGAGTTTAAATTCCCTAATCCACAAGTCTAGCCTGAGCTAGTTGGTGTATGACCCTATAAAATAAAACTTACTAATAATTTTTAAATTATATCGTTTATTTTAAGGGCTGTTTTTAGTTAGAGGGTAAATGGCGTGAAACTTTTGTGGTGTTTTGACTCATAGTTGAAACAAAATGACTAAGCAAAGAGAAATGAAATGCAAAAAGCAAAAACTATTCTCTTTATTTTTCAAATAGAAACTTGAAAGCCACAAAAGAACAAATTCTTTTTATCTTTTTCAAAAAAAAATAATGATATGTAGTGTATTAAAGACAAAACCCTAATCTACATGCATATTAATATGTTCTTGTTATTTTTCTTTTATAAATGCAAAAGAAAAAATGGCCTATCAACTCATGCAAGAAAGTACTGTAAGCAAAGCAAATAGACAACTACTCTACACCCCACAAACAAACCCTAGGTTTCCCTAAAGTTGGATATCAAACTCTCTTGAAAGGAAGGCTCACAAAGGTAAACAAGCCAAAAAATTTGAAATGAAGAGATTGAGCAATACGACTGACATAAACAAAGGTCAAGAAGTCCCAAGTATCAATCTAAACCTACAAACAGAGGTTGTTCAGTACCTTGTCCAACAAGGTCAAGCCAAAGAAGGAGGTGGGGGGAAAGTAGTAAAAACAAGTTCAAAGACTTGAAAGAGACTTAAAAGATAGACAAAGAGCACCTAACAGAGATAAAACAACCTCTCAGGATTCATGCACATGCAGAGGACCCTTGAAGACCCTACAAAATCCCTCAAATCACCCAAAAACCCTAAAAAAAGATGAAAGAACACAAATTCAGGTGCATACACAGATTGCCTTAAGGCAGGTCACGTATGACACGTGGGTTGTAGGTAGTGCAAGTCGCGTATACAACACATACATGTGACTGTTTAGCCTGAAAGTCATGTATGGATGACAAAATGCACAAAAAGGATAAAAAACTGACCTAGGAAGGCAAGAAAGGTGTTCCAACAAACTCAAAAGGTGTTGCTAACTTGTAAGAAAGACCTAAAACTTTACAAAAGGCTGAAAAAAAGACAAAGAAACCCCAAACAAATAAGGCTGTCCCTAGCGGAGTCGTCGGTTCTGTTGTAAAGGAAAGTTTCCTATGGCTAGGGTTTAAGAGGCCATCAACGTACTAGGGTTGAAAGGTGGATGCAAATGGTTCTGCAAGTATATATAAGCAAGTTTCAGAGATTAGAATGGTTCATACCTTAGCCAAATGAAGGTTGATCCAAGCAGCCCTTCAATCCTCTTCTTGCTCCTCTTGCTCCTCTTGCTCCAAGAGACCTGCAAAACAAATTATACCTTCCTCAAACCAATATGACCACATATAAAGAAATGATAATCAAATAAACATGAAATAATGATCTGACTAACATCATCATATGATCATAAAAAAAATTCAATCAAACATTGGACAATAATATCGCAAGAAGAAGGACATCACATATTTATTAATCTTGAAAAAAAGTACAAATATACCTTCTCTTCAAGTTCAGCACCTCATGAAACCTTGATCCAATTCTGCTGCTTCTCTTCTCCAAGGAACTCAGCCTCCAAGCTCTGCAACACAAGGAGATAGCTTCTAGGGAAAAGGTGTGGGAAAAGAGAGTCCCAATTCCTCCAGCATAATGATGCAAAGATTCAAGTCTCCTCTCATGGACCTCCCTACCTCTATTTATATGGTTAATGAAGAGTTAGGGTCGAAGACAAAGTAGTTACAACTGAAGGAGTCAGTTGCATAACTACCCAAACTACCCAAACTGCCCAAATTTCAAAATTTGAATTTTTTAAACATTTTCAGGAGGCGTATGCGGGTTGCAGAAACAACAGTCGTGTACACGAGGAGGTATACACGGGTTGCAATGTAGAAAGTCACTTATTTAAGGTGTACATGACTATTATATATAGCAACTCGCATATGTACATGGGTTTCCTTAAGGAAAGTCGCGTACACATCAAAAACTCATTTTTAGTGTATTTTTGGGCATTTTCAGACTTTAGTGTCTTCTAGAAAGTTTTAGCTAACACAGATACCTTTCCAATAGTGTAGAGATGAGGTCAAACAAAGTTACAAAACTCAAGATATGGGTCCTCCAAGTTAGGTGTTTTTTCAGTGACTTTCAATGACTTTCATGAAGTGTCGTCATGGAAGTGTCGACATGCAACGAAATCATGGGAAAGTGGTCACAGGAAGAGATGTGTCATTTTGAGCTATAAAAACCCCTTATGAAATTATGTGTGTATGATAATTGATCTTCCCAACTGCAAGGACTCCTACAAAATGTTATTGTAGAACTCATCAATAATATAGTCTTGATCGATATTGATTTCGTAGAAACCTAGTTAGACTACAACTGTGTCCTTGGTGATAACTACATGTATGCTATGAAAGCGATGGCAACATGTATATTATGAAAGAGGTTTCTTCCATTATGTTTCAACTTATGCCATTCCTTCATAATAGGATGGTTGTTATCATTGATCAATTCACATACCATGATCCTAAGACTACTTCAAATCCAATTTTTTTTTCCTATGGTAGAGGGCCTTCATTCATTGGAGTTATGTTGGAGCAACAAGCCTTACTAGTTTATCACATATGTATATTTTAAGAACACTTGTCTCATTTCAAGCAAACATTCAACAAGTGCAAAAGGTATGTGCTCTCTTTAAATCCCAAGAAATAAAGTTTTTCTTTACAAGAAGGTAAGTTGCTAGGACATATTGTTTCAAAGGATGGAGTGAGGATAGATCCCAAAAGAGTAGAAACCATATAGTCAATATAATATCCTAGGAATAAAAGGATGTACATTAATTTATGGGAAATATAAACTTCTCAAGGATATTTATTCCGAATATGGATGAACTAATTAAATCCATTACCAACATGCTATAAAAATAGGCAAGGATGTGAAATGGACGAAGGAATCAAAGAAATATTCTGAAAGATCAAAGAGATATATTGGAGAAGCTCCTATATTAATCAACCAATATTATACCAATCCATTCCTTGTATTTTATTTTGCTTCTACTCATACCATTGCAGTTTTTTTATTACAGAAAAATCAGGATGGCCATGAACAACCAATATAATTTTTCAACAAACCTATCAGAGATGCGGAATTAAAATATAGCTTAATGGAAAAGCAAGAATATGCCTTGGTAAAAGCCCTAAAATATTTTAGATGTTATGCATTCATTCTCATATAGTCACATGTGTTCCACACAACCTAGTGTAAGATATCCTATGTTAGGCTGACTGTGAGGGAAGGAGAGGGAAATGGATTGCTAAGATTTAGGAGTATGATATGGATATCAATCCCATAAAGCTAGTGAAGGGCTAGGGGTTGGAAAATATATTGGCAAAATGAAACTGTGAGTCACTATACTTTAATCTAGTAATTGAGTTCAGAGAGGAAGAAAAAGTGATTATGGAATATATCTAGAATAATAAAATAAAGGTAAATCCAAATTTTGAAGAATATGATTGGTACAAAGATATAATTTATTATTTGGTCAATCTTGAATGCCCTGAATATATGTCCAAATCACAAGCCAATTTATTTAAGCAACAAGCAGCAAAATATTGCATTCTAAATGGATATCTTTATTAGAAATATTCTCAAGGTATACTGCTCAATTGTGTAATAGAATATGAGATAGAGGGTATAATTATAGAGCTCCATAAAGGAATTTGTGGAGAACATCCTGCATGGAGGGACACATCTTACAAAGTATTGAGAGTATGATATTACTGGCCAAGAATATTTTTAGATACAAATCATATTTTAAGAGCATGTATTGAATTCCATTTATTTGTAGGAAAATAAAAGTTGAAGCATACACCTTTGAAACCCATAAATACATTGACCCATTTCCAATAATGGGGCTTGGACTTCATTGGAGAGATAAATCCAAATTCCAGTGGCCAACATAGATAGATCTTGAAAACCACTAATTACTTTAATACATGGGTCAAGGCTATCCCAACTAGGTTAGCCACTGACACAGTGACCATAAATTTCCTAGAAGATAATATTTTGTCAAGGTTTGGGTGCCTAATGAAAATCATTGCTGACAATGCACCAAATTTCAGTTCTATCAAGATGGTAGAATTCTTCTAGAGATATAGTAGTGAGTTGGGAAACTCCACTACACACTACCCTCAAGGGAATGGGTTGGCAGAGTCATCAAACAAAATCTTGCTCATAATCATAAAAATGATGTTGTCTAAAAATAAGAGCACATGGGATGTAAATATCAGATATGCATTCTGGGCTAATAGAATAAGTGTAAAGAGTTTGAATTAGAACATCCCCTTTTTAGACAGTATATGGAAGAGAGGTACTATTACCTATTCAATTAGGATTGCATGTGCTGAAATTGATCCAACATGAAACATAAGAGAAAAATGGTATGGTGAGAATGGTGTATGAACTAATTGAACAACAGTAGGAAAAGGAGCAAGTTAGTATCAAGTTGCAAGAGAACCAAAAAAGGATGAAGAAAACATTTGACAAAAAGGCCATAGAAAGAGACTTCCAACAAGGATATTTGGTCCTAAAATGGGATGCTGGAAGGGAAGACAAGGGAAAACATGGAAAATTTGATAACCTATGGATAATGACCAATGCCATTTCAGAGGTACAA
Source organism: Pseudotsuga menziesii (assembly GCA_001517045.1). NCBI lineage: Eukaryota > Viridiplantae > Streptophyta > Pinopsida > Pinales > Pinaceae > Pseudotsuga > Pseudotsuga menziesii. The sequence goes on from LPNX010762955.1 coordinate 1,602,518, forward strand.
GGGAGCAATACATACAGTATTGCTAAATTGAATGGAGAATTTTTGGAACGTTAGGATTATTAATCCTCCCTTGTCCATATATAGTGTATTAGATCATTTTTCCCAACTTAGGGGTCTTTTACTTAAGTTTGGTGCCACGATGATATTGGTGACATTGGTTCCACCGGTGCCATTGGTGCCACCGATGCCATTGGTGCCATAGTTCCATTGGTGTCACCGGTACCAACCACTAGAGTGTGGGGAACACATATAGAGGTTAACTTCCACTGGCTGCATGTCCATGCATCAATTAATGTGCCTCTGAAACCAATCCCTACATTTTAGGATACATTAGTTGGTTGTGGTAGGTAGGTAGTTATGCTAAGTTAACCTCCAATTACATTCAGTTAGATGTCTTTCAGTTGAGTTAGCACCAGTCTTGCATGGATACATGGGAGTAGGTGTCGTTTCTCACCTACCTCATAAGTTTAACTGATTGATAGACCGAATTATACATGTGGAGTTATACTAGTGAGATCTAATAGTGATTTAAACACTTCTAGTTATCCAACCAATCATGATTGAGTTGGTATATTCGAATCTTATCTACATGATTCGAATTATCCTTTATGTAACACTATTAGAATTACTAAATATTAATGTTGTAACTTACTAATCAATTCTTATCAGTTTTATCTGAAATTTATCTTTTTCAGTGTACGTTGTTCTTACTATTCCACTGCAAAATTATACCTTTCAATTGCACTCATTTCCTATAGATCAATGGTTCAATAATTAAAACATGGTATCAGAGCCTTGTTCAGGATAGAAACAAGTCTGTTTGATCTCCATTGTACACTAGAAGCAACTAGGTTTCCACATAAATCCTGCAATATTTTCCTTGCGAACTCTGGATTCGTCCATAGAAGTCTCTGCAGGTGTGACAAACCCTAAGAAAGTGTACATGTCGAGGTGAAAGAATTAAAACTGACATGATTGTGAATTGATTTTGGTTTTTGCAGTGTTACTTGTAGGTACCTACGTGGCTTGTGGAGAAATTGACTGATCAACAAGAATATTGATGGATTCTTCATCTCTTGTACCTCGCATACTTACACCCTTCAATTATGTTGATTGGAGGGTAGATATGTAGGTCTCCTTATGCAAGATTGGAATGTTTAGGATGACAATGGAAAGAGAGATAGAGCCCCATCACCCTACTGAGAAAAAGAAGTTCTTGAATCGGTTGGATGAAGCCTTTGGATTCCTATGCACTCATATCTCCTAGAATCTTCTCTTTCACCTTGAGGGATTGAAGACTATGAAGGAATATTGGGAGAATATTGAAACATTTTTTGGAGAACAAGATTATATTTGAGGGTACATATTGGAGAATGATCTCATTGCATTACAACCTAGCAGTTTCGAAACTATCCAACAGTTTTTCACAAAATTCAAGTCACTAGCACTGCAATGTAAAAAATGTAGAATATAGAAGAAATATGAGAACCTGGTTCTATCAGTACTGAGAAATCCTAGCTCAGAGTACTCTGTCTTCTTCTCTACTTTCCATTTCGGAAGAGATTCCATCCCCAATTGGAAGATGGCTTCTCTAGATGCCTTTGCTGAGTCCTTAATAGAGGAGAAGGATAATCTGGTTCAAATGGGAGTGATTAAAACATCCAAGAATCAAGATCTTTTGATCTTAGACTCAAAAAATACGCAAGCCAGAGGGAAGAAAAAGGGGAAGGATCCCAAATCCACTGATTCAAACCCAAAAGAGAATAAGAGATATTTCGATGGAGCCTCGGGTTCCAAAATAGAGAAGACTAGGTGTCCATACCCTATGGGAGGCTTTCATCCAAAAATCCAATGCATGAAGAAGACCCTCGACCCATTGAAAACACTCCTTGAATAGATCAATATTTCCCTTCCACAAGGTGCATAGATGTTTGAGGATGAAGAAGAAAATGAATATGAGACGTGCCTTGCTTAGAAAGCAGACCTCACTTCGTCGAAGGCTTACTTGATAGATTCTGGAGCATCCAACCACATGGTTGCCTATAGGGAATCCTTCACCACTCTCAATATTTTAGTAGGACCTAGAAATCATATGGGATATGAATCCCAAATCCCAACTGCTGGGAGAGGTTGTATTAAAATCCAACATGACGAGTTCAAGAATGTACTCTATGTTCCCTCTCGTTCTCCCGTTGCTCTGAAATTTTATGAGATCTCTGATATCTCATATTGTCATATAGATGATCCATAATAATACATTCAAATCTATGTTATTGAAGAAAAAATCTCCTTCCATTCTATGCAAACCTTCTCCAATGATTCTTATATTTTAAATTCTATGCAAAGTTTGCCAGTGATTGTTTCAAAAAATGAAGAGGAATTTGATTTCTCTCTCTCTAATGTTGTTGATGGTGTGAAGAAAAGTAATAATTTGGATATTTTGGAAGAAATATTAGGTTTTAGGAGTGACCCACTCACTCTCTTTGATCTAGAGCTTCCAACAAATTCCTACATGATGGAATGCACCAATACTCATAATTTTGTTGAAGAAGGAGAAAACTGTGCATCTACCATTTTGGTGGGGAACTTGGAACCTTTGTTCCATACTCTTGGATACGATATGAACTTATTTGGTTGAATTTTTAATTTTCAAGATCCTCCAGTCATGATTGTAGCTTTTCTCATCAATTTTGTTGTGAAAAATCAAGTACCGCAAATCTCTTTCAAAATTGTTGCTGAGGATTTGATGTCAGTTTTCTCTCATGAGCTTGTTGAAATTATATTTTTTGGATCATTGGTTATTTTTAAAGACATATTAGATTATGGAGATCAATAATTCACTCTCCACATTCCCAAGGATTCTCTACCTTTCTACTTGATCACATGCTCATCTCCTCATAGAACTAGTGAAGATGAAGACATTCTGCATTTGCTTGGATGCTTGCTCCTAACACTTGGAGCTGATTTTACCTCACATGGTTTGATGTTCAAGGATACAATATATCAAATGCTTGGGTTTTCCTCACATGGTTATAATTCTCAAGAACTTCTGCTCTCTCATCAGTTGATCTCAGTTGCTCTACATGGGTCCAATTTTCATCTTACAGGTGTCTATATTCCTGATTCAGTTGAGCATATTATTCTTCTTCCAAAGAGGAAAATTCCTCCAGGAATAATAATTAGTTTGGAGAGGTTCACATGCACATCCTCAATATGCTTCTACACAGAAGAACCAAGATACACATTTGTTTCTGCATAATGCTGCAAATTGGAACAATTTTTTTACAAGTTATTACCCAAAGAGGAAAAATTTCTCTTAAGTATAGCTTGTTTTCCCGATTCACTACTTATTTTGAGGAGGGGGGGTTCCCATGAGTTTTTCCCCATTTCCCTTTGTTTATTAAACAACTTTTATTTATTTTATATTGTTTGGGTGGCATTTGTCCTAGTTGCCAGGGCCCAAAGTTGTCCAAGTTAGCATTAAAGCGGGGGGGGGGGTATTAGGATTATTAATCCTCCCTTGTCCATATATAGTTTATATCATTTTTCCTAACTTAGGAGTATTTTACTTGATTTTGGTTCCACCATGATATTGGTGCCATAATTGGTGCCATTGCTGCCACCGATACCAACCACTAAAGTGTGGGGAACACATATAGAGGTTAATTGCCACTTACTGTGTGTTCATGCATCAGTTAATGTGCCTTTGAGACCAATCCCTACATTTTAGGAGCCACTCTGAGTGCCACCAACAACCTCCATCAGTTGGTTGTGGTAAGTAGGTAGTTATGCCAAGTTAACCTCCAGTTACATTTAGTTAGATGTATTTCATCTGAGTTAGCGTCAGTATTGCATGGATGCATGGGAGTAGGCACCATTTCTCACCTACCTCATCAGTTTAACTAGTTTAATTTATTGATCGACTGAATTAGACATGTGAGTTAGACCAGTGAGTTTCGATAGTGATTTGGACACTTCTAGTTAGCCATCGAGTCATGATTGAGTTGGTAGATTCGAATTATCCTATATGTAACACTGTTGTATACTGCTAGAATTAATGAATATTAATGTTGTAATTTACTGATCAATTCTTATCAATTTTACTTGAAATTTTTCTTGTTCATTGTACATTATTCTTACTATTCCACTGCAAAATTCTATCTTTCAATTGCACTCATTGCCTATAGTTCAATGGTTCAATAATTCAAACATGGAAGTTGTTGTTAATGGAAGTCTTCTCAAATGTTTCTTCTTATATTGAATTCAGGTTCCAAATTTGTATATAGTAGAATAGTAGTACTTCAATTTCTGCTTTCAATTTACATTTCCAACATTTACATTTTCAGTATTTACAACTTACTATTTTTAAATATTTTGAAAAAGATAAGAATCTTCTCAATGTGGTAAATTTTTTGGGAAAGAAGACTCCATAACCCAACAAAAGGCACTAATCTATGGTTCTTATCAGTTTACAAAGAAAACAATTATCCTCGCTGGAGTTGATGTTATTACTAATATTTTCACAGAGTCTCATTTGTGTTAAAGACATTCAAAATGTTGGTAAGTTTAAAGGTTAGTCCTTGGGGGATTAGAGCCGAAGTGTAGAACAAGGAATATGGCGATCACATGGCATGCAAAATACCACAAGCTAAAGATTCATAAGCTAATTAAGGTGCAGTGGAGCATTATTGATCTTCATCCAAATCAATGGTTGATTTCAATAGCGTGTTGGGGAAGTGATAATAGGATAACGGTAGGGAGAAAGCTAATTAAGAAGTTAATCGATAGATCAATGCTCCATTGAGATAACGTGTTGACAAAATACACTGGATATAATTTTATATGGGGAGGAGTTGTACCAAACATTCCTCCAGACACTTGGAAGCAACTGATTGATAACTCCTCACAAATAATGTTTGCAAAACCATTGAGCCTATGAGGATTTATGGTTTAGTAACACCATTCCCGTTTCTGCCCAAAACCATGGGATTATAAACTTACCATGTGAGTGAAAGTGAAGCCATAGCAGTCACATCATCCAATCCAAGGTGGAAAAATGTTAAGTGGGGCCTAGATCGCATGTGATGTCATAGAAAAAGATGCCAATTGAAGAGATGACAATTGTCCCTATTTTCAAAAGTTGAACCTGTTAAAGGGGATATTTGTAATGTTTATCATTATCTTGTCTAAAAAAAGGAGAAAGAGACCATTGAACCTATGCATCCACCCACTAAGCACCAACAACTAGACTTCAACAACCCCTGACTACTTTTAACTGGGTATTTATAGTGTCAATATTTCTACCCACTATTTTTCTTTTAAAACCATCAAGTAAAGTTGTAATTTTCCCTAACCCACTATGATAAAATCCTACCAAACCAATTTACCTGGATAGAGTGAATATTCCCCAATATGGCCCAGAAAATTAAGTCGAATTTATCCAACACTCTTTTTTTTTGGTGATGAACATATTCAAGATAAGCATGCCAATAGTTTTGATATGATTATGACCTAAATTTAGTCCTACGAGAACCCCAATCATCATCCATTGCAGGCCAGGACCCTTTCCATTTATGGGATTCTAACCTTGCTCAAACAGTGTGCCCAAGGTCGGTATATTTGCCATAATTTATCACCTGGTGATCTAACCAATACTCTCCAAGTAAGAAGGAAATTTTGTTAGAAAATCTCTCTAAAACCATCTATAATATTGATACTAGTATCCTAAAAAGAATGGCGTTCCTTCAATAATTCCAAGTAGTATAGACCCCATGTTAAAAAGTTTTATCATCTTCCTATTAAACCCTCAGATTATCCGTCTGAAATCTTTTTCTGCTGCAACAACCAAAGAAGGGAATTTCCCTCCGTTCCCCCCCATATAAAAACGGTAGTCTTATCTAAATTTTCAAGGAAATCAATATCCCTAATTTATACAATCTTGGGATATGAGAATTATGAAACAATAGATAATGTGGTCTTAGGAATCCTTATGAGTTTAACCCCTATGTCTGGAAATAATTTTCCTAGGTATGAACTATGTGAATTCCTAATCCAAAGAATACATGAACAAATAGAAGAATTCCATATTATTTCCTTTTTTAGATACCCATATTATTTGTTTCACATGTTCTTGCACCAAAAGTTTGAATATTATAAATCCTTGAACCTTAAAATGACAGATGAAAGTGGGAATCCAATCCCAATTTTCAAGTGGAATGATCTTATCTTGAGAAAACCTAACAATTAAAATTTTGATGACTTCATCAATAAATAAATAAATATCACATATTCCATCCTCCCTGATGGCGTACCACCCAGAATGTTCCTCAAGAACAAGAAATGGCTTCAGTTTACTCCAAAAGCCATGACAGGGTACTGGTTCTTATTTGAAGATTATATAGTGATTAAGGTGTATGGATTTGAGGAGGAGACTTATAAGATCCCATATTTCCTCACATCAAGAATATTTTCCATCGAATATGCAAGGGAAAAATTTAAGGTTGATGAAATAAATTTTGAGTAAATACAAGCATTGGGGAACTTTTCTCCTACCATAGGAAATAAGCCCTTTCAGGATCAGAGGGATAAAATATTACAAGTATTTGGAGGGTTTCTTGAACCAATTAAATTTGAAGAAGGAAGAAGCTATGCAATATAGCCATCATGGATTTATTCCAAAGTATAGGATTGCGAATAATAATTATGCATAGGAATATGTGCCAAGACGAAATTGGAAAATAATTGCAAATTTTGAGACTTGGGACGAGGTGCTAGAAACTCAAAGAAGAATGGAAGAAGAAAGGGTAAATCAATCGCAAACATGTCATAAGATTGGATTTGATGATATTTCCAAAAACATGGATGTATATTAGGATGAGTAGGATCATCCATCCAAACATGCCAAAACTGAAGAGCAATGTCACGTCCCCTCCCCTCATCTCTATGATGGAGAGGACACAACTACAATGTTACTTCTATCAAACGGGAAATCTAGCCCCATAACACATAAAGTGCATTGAAATGAAATACATATGCAGATGTATAATTCATTAAACAACGGAAGAAAAAACATTTCATTCACATTCAACCATTCAACATGTTCATGATAATTTAAAACACATACAGTTGCAGAACTTAAATACACAAGAAATACTTATATTGGAAAGAAGCTGTCCCACAACTAGCTACGTCGCTACAATGTTCCACCCAACCATAGGATAGTGTTCTCGTCAATCTCTCAACACCAATGCCACCCCCGAGCTGGGCATGATTTCCATAAGTAACTAGGGAACAACAAGCTCACACATATCCAAATACACATCAAAACTCAACCAAGCCAAACACAGTTGGGTTTATCAGGATGCTAAGGTAGTGGAAAGGAGAATTGCTAAGATAGTGAGCTCAACCACAGAGCTATGGACACCAGCACAAGATCTGACTTGGAATCCACAATAACTACACCACCCAACACAAGGAAGTATTCCCTTCATTGCTACAAAGTTCCCTTAGGCCATACCTTCCCTTCCAGTGCTCTTTAGGGTGTGTAGAGAAGAATAACCAAGCCCTCTTGATCTCTATGTGAGGTCCCTCTCTTCACTAACTTTATCAAGCCAATTCTCATGGCCTCTTCCACTCCTAACGGTTCAGAACAAAGCAAGGATTTATAGAAAAAAAAAACACAAGTGTTGGGTATGGAAAAAATGCCCTGGGAACCAAAAATAAAAAATGGTAAATAGGGAAAAATGACCAATGTGAGCAAATCATTTCTGGAAATGTTTAATGGCTTCACAGAGGCAAAAACGACCTCTATAAACTCCCAATTGATGGATTCGAATTAAAAAAAACATCTATGGGCACTACGGAAGAAAAACAACCTCAGAAAACACACAAAATTGTGAGTCTCCTCTCCCATTTGTTGTGCAACACAAAAACGCATTCCCAGCCACAGAGAAAATGAGGAAAATTTCCGAAAACATGAAGGGAACACACATGTAGCTTAAATTGTGTGAGGAAGACAAAATCGTGAAGTAGAGAGCCCAACAAGCTTCAGCTGCATGAGGAAATGAAGGCTGTGGGTGAACAATCTGATGGGCATGCATTTCCGAGCATTTACTTGCCCCATAAGTCAAAAACACATTTTACAAAAACTGATGGCTGCTCAAATTTGAATTTGACTACCATACTCTTCCAATCCCCATGCATTAACTACCTCAACCAATTTATGGAAGAAATAAATGATTGGGCACAAAAGACAAAATTGGTAGTTGGCAGCTTTATGGGTTTCCCCTTTGACATTTGGATTTACCCTATTGGCTCAAGAATTTGAATATTTTCCCTCCCCATTCCTTTTGAAATCATGCCCCCATCACTTTAATGTTGCATTGACATAGCTATTTGTGGGTATTTTTATTAATTGCATATTTACATGATGTCCAAATTTATAATGTGCCTCACTAGCACGAAATACCATCGACATCGATTTTAATTTCCGAAACATAAAACAATAAATCGATGGTGGGGCCTTTTCCTTGGGCTCCACACCATGAATAAATAACGTTATTTACATCATTTGCAATTTAATGCAATTGGGTTAAAAAATGAGGTATTACAAGCAAAAGGTTAAAGAATAACAAATAGGCAGGATTCCCATATAATTAATGGACATGATCCCACCTCCTCCATACAAAATAAAATGGTCAACAATAAACTTCACTCACTACCCTTACATGTAGTACACAAATCCCAGAATTTTACAGACAAGACCCTCAGAGTCACCTTCATGAGAAGGGCTAGTACAAATAGAAATAGACTTGTAGATTGAGTATAAGAACATTAGAGAAGGAAATTCCAAGATGATGAATGAAACAAGGCAACAAATAGGGGCATCATGAAAAAAGGCTACTTACAATAGAAGATCATAAACATTATACTTTGATATGGTTTGTAGTGCAACCTATAGTGCCACATCCTACTAGCTTGTCTGACTAGAGAGTTGATGAATATCATGTAGATTTAAACTAGTTTTGGAAGATAGGCAAGGTAGATTTTTTTGAAAAAGCTAGTGATATCATCTATAAACAGGTGGTTCAGTCAATTAAAACAGAAATGAATCTCAAAACTTCTTTAGAAATATTTGAATACCTCTGGAAAGAAGAGAAGGTGATTGTGAGGGCCAAATAGGCCACCGTTAAATACTTGGAGAAAAAAAATTTTCTTTAAGTGCCAAGCCAGGTGATAGTACCCATGTTATAGCTATTTTGAAGGAAAAATACAATGAAATTGCTCATCTAATAAAGGAATTGAATCTCCCAACAGTTCAACCAGTTTAGACCCCTGAACTAAGGTAGAACTAAGAAGAGAGTGAAAATATATATGCAAGATGTTACTATTTAAAAATGTAGTTGAGGATAGGGATGATGAAATTAATGAACTCGAGTGGAAAATTGCATCCCTAAATATGTAAAAAAAATCAATATCCACTGAGCAAGTTAATGAAGGCCTTCTCTCTAATGTACAATAAGAATAACAATCAATAAATGCAGAAGAACATGTTACAAGGGAGCCCAAAAAGAAAAGTGTTGAAAAAGATGTAATAGATGTCATGGAAGAAGACATCCCTATGCAAAAAACAACTCAACAACCAATAAAAAAGTAGGTTGATAAATATAGTAGGATTAAAGAGTTGGAAACTGAAATAGCCCATAAAGATTAAAGAATTTTAGAGTTGGATGGAGATGTAACTAAGAAATAAGATGACATCCATGATTTACAAAAGAATATCGATGAATTAAAAAATGAAGTAACTAAACTAAAGGAAGATGTAGAAGAGGAATATATAATAAGAAGAACAAATCAGTCCTTATGGGACAAGATAACCTAATTTTTTATGAATGAGTGGGATCAATGTGAGCTAACCTAGGAAGAACTTGAGATGTAAAAGACAATGAAAGAAGATGTAAAATCAACGGAAATAGAGTTGGGACACAAGCCTAGAGAAGATGAAAAAATAATTGAATATTTGAACATTAGAAACAAGAGGCAATTGTAAGAGCTTCAGATCACTAACATAACTCATATTATAATGATAGATAATCATATGATTGCAAAGGAGTGTCTTTGAAGAGAAATCAAATTCATATGAAGTATCTTGCAAATGACATAAAAGATTTAAAGAGTGTGTTTGATAAAGTGATTAAGTTGGGATTGCCTCACCCTTAGGATGGGAATGAAGAGATGTTTCCTAAAGAATATTATCGAGCAAAGCTAATTCAAAAGAGGAAAGAAATTCTACAGTCTGATCCGTTGGAAGGTGTCATAACACGAGAGTAAGTGATCGAAATATTAAGACCTAAATTCCAAAATATGGATTAATTTGAAAACATTATTAAAGTGATTAGGTCCAATATCATGCAAAAAGCACACAAATGCATATATAGCATTGGAAGCATTGAAATATCACTCAATGCCACAAGGTAAAGAATTGCAAGCAACATTAAAAGTATTATAAAGTACTCTTACCTCCTAGGATCCATACCATAGGAAAATCTTCCAGTGCACCACTAGCTCGGTAGAGTGGTCAATAGTATCCCACGGTGGTAGGTCAGTTTGCAAACCAACCTACTCCATTGGATTTTAGCCACCTGGAGGCCAACGAAACATCTAGATGATGCATCAAATGTGCCAAGCAGTAATTCCTCTGAATTTTCAATCAATGATTCAATCACCAGGATGACCACCTGTGCCACCTAATGTGTACATGCGAGGGAAAACTATGGAAGCAAAAGGAAAAATGAAGAGTGGCAGTAAAAAGAGTTAAAAGTATAAAAAACTAAAAACCAGTTAGAAAGTCATCTAAAAAAGGATAGACTTGGAAGTTTGTTAGGGAAGACTAATTTGGTTATACCACAAAGATCTATATATTGTAAAATGAATGTATTATTTGAGGTTGGAAATTTTGTGTATAGGTCATCTATTTGATTGATGAGTTGGTGAGCCATTTTGTATGATAATATCCTTTCCTGTGATTAAGGCTACATAGTGTTAAAGAGATGTTTTTCCTTTGTATTTTTTCCATTTTTATCCTATTTTCATATCCCTATAAACTTTCATTATATGATTAATAATGTTTGAGTAGTATATTCACCTTCCTATAGTATCAGTGATGATTTGTTTTGATGAATGTTGAAGTTAATGTCAGATATTTCAAATATTGTTTGACCTCTTGTTTAGTTTTGAAGCTTTACGAGATGCAATGATATCTTAAGTTTTTTTCTATTATTGTTTCCATAAATGTCTTATTGCCTCAAAATCCATGGATAAACTCATTATTTTTCTTTCATTTTGTTAAATAACTGCTGAATTATTTGAACTAAATCTTAGTACATTCATGCTCTCTTTGAAGTTCAAGATATTCATCCTACAGTTTCCTATGGGACTTATCTTCATTTTCATATGCTAAATTCACCTACATCCTTTATAATTTCTGTTACACTCTCTAAAATTACTCTACAATCATTTTACACCATCAAAATTGTTCAAAATTCACATGTTTACCACTTACAAGAAATAATACTTCATATGACACTCAATAAAGATTTATCTCTAATATATCTAAAATTTGAGCCTCATCATGCCTTGGCGCATGCTATTTTCAACCTAGGATTCCTTTGGGACCTAACACAATCCAAGGGTGTTGGTCTATTCTAAGTCCTTTATCATTCCCCACCTTCCAAAAATACCTTCACCAATCACATCAAATTCTAAAATAAGGACCCTTGACATCGAAGAAACATTCTTGGTTGACTTAATATTGTTCCTGAACCACTTTTATATATAAATGAGGTAGATATACTTAATATTAATGACACTAAACCATATCCTTTTTCCCTTTAAGATTATCCAAACACCTTTTACAACCAAGGCCTTTGCAAATCAATTAAGGTGTTTTAAACCCTAGTCACTAATCTTCTTTGGCAATGCTAATTTATTCCAAGCCACCCAATAAAAAGACTTACCTGCAACATTCCCTTTCAATAAGAAATTTAAGCATAACTTCCTAATATGTTCCATAGTACTAGCATGCACATATGCCAAAGAGATATAATATATGGGGATATCCTTCAAGATAGATTTCACTAAAACCATTGTTCCACCACGAGTCAACCCCTTGTTGCACCTTAAAAATAGGTGTTTCTCAATTTTACTTGTCAACTAGGCCCAATCCCTACATTCATAGTCATTTGTATTAAGACAAAACCCCAAATGTTTCATTCCAACATGTAAATCCACCATAGAAAAGGAAAAAAATAGCAAATATCCAATAAATACTATCTTGTTCAATGTGCATGAAATAAATAACATAATTTCTATTCATTTATGACCATCCCAGTAGCATCTAAGAAAAGAGCCAAGATATATTTGATCTTATTTTCTATCTTTCCTAGAACCATATGAAAACAATAGAATGTCATTTACAAAAAGTAAATGGGTGATGTATATGTTAACCCCAAATATGATTCCTCAGAGCATCCCCATAGAATGGGCTTGTGTACATGCTCTTCTTAATCCTTTGACCACCATAATGAATAATAGAGGGGTTGAGGGAAACCCTTTCCTCAGCCCCCTTCCAAGACTAAAAAACAAGAAGTTGACCCATTGATAAGTACAACAAAATAAATAGATTGAACACATTATAAGATCCAATTCACAAAAGGGAGATGGAAACCAACTTGGAAGAGAACCAGTTTGAGAAATAACTAGTTGACCCTATCATATTCCTTGGAAAGATCCACTTTAACAATAAAAATAGGAATGTGTTTTACGTTGTAAGAGTGTAATACTTCTTGAGCTGTCCAAATGACATCATGGATCGTTCTTCCCTTCAAAAAACAAAACTACTCATGTGATATTTTATTAGACAAGATGTCCTTCATTCATTTAGTAATAACTTTAGCAATAAACTTGTATATACAATTGCACAAGGGTATAGGTTTGAAATCCTCCCATCTATACACATTTTCAATCTTTGGTATGAGGGAAATTGTAAGGTAACACCTTACATACTTATCTTATTAGATAAATAAATATATTTTTATAATGAATTGATGATCTTTACAATAAATTAATGTGGCTTATATATATACACCTTTAAACAATGTGTCCTTCTAATGCCGACTTTTACATAAACAATAAATAACCTAATCTAATAATTAATAATATATTAATAAATGTAATATATGTTTGGTATATTATCCTGCTCTGAAAATAATCGTCCATGAATCTTCTATGAGTGTGCTGCAACTAGAATTTTTTCCACGAATAATGGTGCCACGGTTTAGAAATTATTGAAATAATTGGTCACATTTCCATTCAAATATTTTCATGCATATGATTATGAAAATAAATAAATAACAACTATATGGAGTATTCTTCTATGCATCTAATATGATGGTTGTCAAAACCCCAATTTTTCACAAAAATTTAAAATTTTGAGATAACAACAAATGCTAAAACTTGCGGTTTACTAACATCTATAGGTTAGCAATAAAAGAAACAGTCAAGTGATTAGTATTACAAAATCTCAATTATGTTAACTCGGTAGTTCTCTTTTGTAACAAGAATAAGGTTTACTTGTGTATTGTTTTATTCTAGTTTACTGATGAGTTTCTTCATGTCAAGTAGGTGGAATCTAACTTTTGAATTTGGGGCTTACTTAGCATTTATGCTAGCGCAGAAGATTACTGGTTCTTACAGGTTTATAGGTATGATCGAACGAGTAACATTTTAAAATTCATAAAGTATCCAGCAGTGTTTTATTTGCAATTATAAAGCTTAGTAATTAAGCTGCTAAATTCCAAACTACTTCCGTGAGGTAAAATCGTTTGGCTTCCTTTAGTTTTCCTTGTAACAAAGTTCAGATGTACGTAGTGACAGTAAGATATGTTTTACGACTCTAAAATTATAATCTTAGTTGCAAAGTAACTTCTACTTTAGTGTGCATAACTTTCAATTTTATAATGATTGTTTTGTCAGTATGTATACATTAACATATTATCTTATCCATATAACAACTGTTCGATATTTCTCTTCTGCGAGGAAACTTACAGCCTGTAACCTTCTTGACATTATAAGTTTGATTTGTGCAAATAAAAACCATAATGCTTTCTCACATGAAATCATGGTTTTCCTATACTTCTTAACTTCATGTCGAACCATGTGGTTCTAATAATTCTAGACTCAAGTAGGATCATTCCTATTCAATTTCTTAATTTTCTATGATACTTCTCTTGTATTAAGATACTGTCTACAAACAGTTTTTCTGAGATTGATGCTTTCGAAAAAGGTCGAATTTCTAGTTATTTTGTATAATTCCATAACCAATTTACTAACCATTAGACATGGTGAATCGTTAGCAAATACCATGTTGAGTCACAACCAAAATCTATCAGAGTTTCATCGCTCTGAATTATGTAAAAGAAATTCATAAAAGTGTTCTTACAGAACACTTTGTCAACTACATAGTTTTGCTACCATTTGATTTATTAGTTCCTATATGACTTATAAACATGCATAAACTATTTTTTTATTAAACATTCAAGTCTATAATTAGTTCAAGGTCATAAACAAGTCTAAAATAGAGTTTATGATTCTACATAATACTACGTTATGCCATTTTATAAATGTTACAACTTGAAATTTCGTTTTACAAGAGATTATGCATGTATAGATTATAATGTTTCTACATAAGAGAACTATAGTTGTTTGGTGGTTATAAATCTTTTAACTTGAGCTCTCCCATATAACATATGTCTTCTATCGATATCAAGGTCAACGTTTAAAGAAAAGAGTTACTAACATCCATATCATATTAGAGATGTTACGATATAATAGACATATGGTTAATGATGGAGTAAGTTTCTATGCATGATTGATTTCAGGAAATAACCAACATTTAATAGTGACACTTCTTTGCTAAGTCAACGTAAAATTTAACATTTTTATTCTAAACCTGATCTAGCATATCATATGATGAGCGGTGTAGCGATTTACAAATCAATAACTTGGTTTATATTATAGTTTATGCATCGTGTTCAATGATTTAATTGGTTATTATTGTATGTAGGTGACTTTAGAAATGATCCATTGCATGGTTTAATCTATCCTAACAACATGGTCTTCGCCTGGCCAAGCGTGGAAGATATAAGAATCAATGTAACCCTAACCCTTTTCATTTCTTCTCCGCAGTTCATGCTGGCCCTTGAGGCTGCTTTGCTTGGTTTTCATGGCGGCCGTAAGTCCTCCTCTGTTCCAATTGTCCCAAGTCTTGGGTTAGCGTTGCCTTTGCCTCTGGTATTTGATTTTAAAGCCATTCTTAGTGGCTTTGAGTTCTCACTCTGCAAGCTTTGTTGAGTCTATTGTTGCCCTTGGATTGTTGTCTTCTCAAACTTCCTTTCGTCGTCCTCGTGGCTCACCGTTGCGTGAGGTTTAGTCTTTACAGGCTGTTGGGTCTATATGCTGTAAAAGTCTGTTGGTGACAGTACTTCTACGAGACTGTTTGATGTTTCAATTCACAAGTAAAATTTGTTTTTAGTGTTCATTTAACTTGCAGCAGGTGTTTTCGTTGTTATGATAGTATAAACAAATATTAGGTTATTTAATTTCTGACCTTTGTATTTAAAACTCCTTGCAGGGGGATTGTAACTACTTACAACCACAGTGGAGGAAGTATGCAGACAGTCTTCGAAAGTTGAGGCTCGTGGCTTTATACGGGTAAGCCCTGTGGTCAATATGTTGGGTTTTACCCTACTTGTATCAGGGTGGTCATTTGGAGTAACCCAGAGTTGGGGAAGCTTTCCTAGGCACACCATAAAATATGCGGTCTCTTTTACAGGTTGTTGTTGATTTACCAAGTTTCAAACCCTCGCTAGTCGATGGGTAAACTCGGTCTTAAACTGAGCAATGTAATTAGTTTTGTTTTGATGTTTAGCTTTACATATTTTTAAAATTTAAATAATATTTCTCTTGTAAAGACAGTTCTATCTTCAAGCTTGTCTCTATTTATCGAAATGCTTAACATTATGCTCTGTGTACTCCGAGTTTTCATCCTTCTCGACTGTAAGCGAAGTTTTGTGCTCTGTTTAAAGTACTCTGTAAAAGTTTATAATTAATGTTTTTAAGATTGACATATACAATCATAGTTTAGTTGTAAATCTTACTCGTTTTTGCTCAGAGTTACGAGCTAGGGTTTTTCCTGTGGCAACCCTCATTTTAAAATAGATTATTCTACTTAATTTTAACAAATTATGTTACTTATTTAATTTGGCTTTTAATTAGTGTTACAATGTGTTGTGGAAATTTCCAGTTTATAAAAATAATCCAATGTATTTTTGTTTATTCTTAAAGGACTGTAAGTAATTTATAATAACCTAGTTGTTTAATAGTTACATAATCCAATTAATTTGGATTATTTCCTCGATGTATTGACATTTGTAATTGTAATATATATATATATATAGGTTTCAACCCTGTCATTTGCTTTCACAGATACATCCTGTTTGTAAAATTAAAAGGAACAGTTCTTTTTATAAGTATACATTATGTATATGTTGTTCATTATTATATTCTTGTTGTTTTTTCTATTGGAATAATAAAAGGGGAATGATAGAAGAGCTTAAATATTTTGAATAAGTTTGTTCTTAGTACCATGATTATTCTTTATATTACTTTATTTAGTCAATAATAACTGTTAGTCTTAAATTACTATGATTAGTAATTAAACTATATATTTATTAGTTTATACCTTTATTGAATAAATATAAACAAATAGTTTAGCTGTAACTTTTTTACTGCATAAGCAAATGAATAAAATACTACGAAAATATATTATATATAACATGACACAGTTTATCATCCTATATAAATAACAAAATAATGTATTGTATTAAATACATCTTATTTACTCGAGTAACTTATTACTATGATAAACCTGCTACCTGTAATGAGTTAAGGCTATTTCTTTTCTAGCCTACTTATATCAACAAGCTGGTTAAACAGTAAAAAGAAATAGACAGGTTATTGTTCTTTTCTGAAAATAACCTACAGACAGAAATAAATTATTCTGATATTATGAAATATATAATAGATCTATTCAATTCAGTCTTCTATCATATTCTTCATCTATTTTTAAACACACTACCTATGCTAGAGTACGGTCTAGTTCATTCCAGACAGGGAAAAACATGAGTAGGATTATTTCATCAATTACAGATTCAATATTCAAATAACTAAAGGGTTACTAGCTCTATCAGTTCACTACAAAAACATCTAATAATTTATCAATCATTCATTCTCAGATATAAACTTTTGACACAGTAAATAAAAGACTGCAGAACCTATTTAAAGCTGGAAGATAACAGCGTTGGGAGGCTGTTCCTCCCTACCAACTCCTGGAGAGCGCTCAAACAGTGACTCCTCAGGACCCCCGATCCGGTTCCTGGTCTCCTTGGCTGAGAACTGGTGGAGAAAGCAACAAAATACTAGTCCAATGACTCAGTACTAACTCTGCACTCAGCAGCAAGATCCTTCAGCTAAAAAGCTGTACTATATCACTTTCTACAGTTTACCCCTCAAACACCTGTTGAGGCCTGGAAATTCGCAGGTGGCAACAGTAAGGGATTCTCCCCAATCAGCGTTCCCAACTAGCCTGCTAACTGTTTGGTATAGGGAATCCGTTCGGTTTACGGTCCGGCTACCGTAGGTCAAAGTAACAAAACAAAAGCTTTACCGGTTGCGGCCCGACCCACCGAGTTTTTGTATTTTGAATTAAAATAAATGATATGCACGTGCCTAACTAAATGCAGGGTAGTTAAGATGCAGGGAGCGGTCACAAAGTGATGCGCAGGTTCTTACCTCTCGTCTTATGCTCATCGGCAACCAAACCAGCTACAAACAGAAAAAAAATCTAACTATCTAAACTATCCCTAGGGAGCAGGGTTGTCATTTTTAGATGAGCAATACATATTCATACACCATAAGAAGAAAAAACAGGTAGCTGCTACTTCTTCTGCAGCACATGAACGCTTACAGATATTCAAATAATCACATAGCCAATCATTTTATAACACAATTATTGCTCATAGTGGAAATATACCCAGAAATTACTGAAGAACATCCAACAAGAACATAGGTTCAAACATCAAATACTCTCACAGTAAATAAAGACTGCTGAAAACGAAATAGTTCCTTTTCGTCATCATTTATTGAATTGCATTGATACATTCCACATCTTTTGCTCTTTCCAGCAGGCAAAATC
Source organism: Pseudotsuga menziesii (assembly GCA_001517045.1). Classification (NCBI taxonomy): domain Eukaryota; kingdom Viridiplantae; phylum Streptophyta; class Pinopsida; order Pinales; family Pinaceae; genus Pseudotsuga; species Pseudotsuga menziesii. Next base: position 1,620,828 of record LPNX010762955.1, read on the forward strand.
GCAGTTTTTTCCAGCAAAACGAGGTAGCTCCTCTTACAAGTCAACAATTACAAATTTTCCAGCGGAAAAAAGCCCCCTCTAAGTCCTATCTTTTTCTATTTAAACTAGAGTTTCTGCCCCCTGGGCTGCCCTCCAGCGTGTGGCTTTCAGCCTCCTTGACGATTCACCTTCTTCCTTGACTGTTGCGTTTTCCCAATCATCTTCCATAAGCGTTTAAATTCTGACCGTAACCGCCGTGACTGCTTCCTTGGTGTCTTTGTCGTTCATCTATTTTGTCCTTTCTTCGATCTAAGTTGCTTCGGCGATCATGGGGTTTTTCCTGCAGACACTTGAGTGCATTATCCACTAAATTGAGGTATTAAGCATTTCAAATTTCAGAGCATAAGATAAATCCACAGGGAACTAGCTTGGTTTATCTGGGCGAGAGCTTCACGGCAACACCAAATCGGCGGTCGGGCGGTCCCTGGATCGAACGGGACAAGGCTGCAGGAGCCGCAATGGCGGAGGGGGCAAAGAAACGGGCGAGTGATCAAACGAGCGACAAAGGTAGTCGGATGCCGGGTGGAAGTGTATCGGAGACGTGAACGCTCCACCACCCGCAACGGTGGACGGAACGCAAGTCGGCGGCAGGCGACGCGGTAAAAGGAAGTTCGGGTGGGGTCAACAAGTCAGATGTCGGGTGACAAGTCAATCGGATGCCAACTCCCTTCTCCCGGACGCAACGGCGGGTGAGCTGAAGCTCAAAAGGAAGTGATTTACACAGCGAATCGGGCGTCGGATGGAACTCCAGTCGGGTGGCAAGTTTGTGCAAGGAGCCGCAACGGCGGGTGAGTGACGGTTTAGAACTTCTGCAAGAGGCCCGATCCAGGGAGAAACCAACAGTGCTAAGGATCAATTTCAGACAAAAAATCATTTCCTTTGTTAAGGTAAAAGACTCACGTTCTATGGGTATTAAAACAGACCGTCCAACTCAACTAAAACTGACCGAGGCAAGCAGCAGGGCGGGCAGTCAACTTCAAACGAATACATATGCTCGAGAGTGCCAAGCTCTTTTAACGATCAATCCAAACAAACAGAGATGAGGAGGGGTCCCAGAGTTTAAGTGACATAAAGTCGGGGAGAAACGTTGCGGTAGCAACAACTGGCGATTACCTGGGGAACCTAGATCTCTGGGTGGCTGTTGTCTTTGAGTAACAGACTATTCTGCAACAACTGCATCCATCGAATTCTTCCAGCTGTCTAGATTTCTCGTATCCCCAAAATGTGTACCTTAATCATTGATGTCAGTCGTTTGGGGGAAAAGGAAAACCGAGAAACTCAAGTCCAAATAACTATGCCAAGGCCAGAGTATGATTTTCATTATTACCTTTGTTTTCAGGTGGCTAACGGTGTGGACACCACAGGATTGCAGCATATAGTAAACAACAGTATCCGTTTGTTCCTCATTCCCATGTTACTTTAGCATTTTGGTGCTTTTGGACTTTTGTCCCCTTCATTTGAGTCTTTCTGTGTGCCTTTTCTTACTGAATTTTAATTCAGGATCCTCTATCCCATAGTGCCCTTTTGTGTGAGTGGTGTATTTTAAGCCTTAGCTCACGGACGGAGAGGATCTCTTGGCACTTTAAGCATTTATGCTTTAATACTTTCTTTGATCTATGATGCTTTCATAGAAGTTTGACTCTTTATCTGCCTTTTGGCATTTGTTTGCTGGCATGGGATCATTTATATTTAATACACTGTTTATCCTGCTTCCTCTCATGGGTCCTTCACCGTTGCTCCTTAGAACATTTGAATGTGACGTGGATGGAGCCCCAACACAGTACTTTAGACTCTCTGAATCCGGTTAAGTTCAAGGGGTTGGGCAGGACTTCAATGCACATAACATTTTACTCGGGAAACTGTTAGGCTGGAAGAATTCTTCAAGGAATAGACAGGCCGATACTCGACATATTTTCTTTCCCAAAGACTTTAGCATCCTCCAGGAAACCACAAGTTGGTTCCCTTATTGAAAATCAAGACTAAAAATCAAAATGAAAGAACACGTGACTCGAAACAAAAACACAACTTATTTATGTACAAATCAGAAAGCTCAAAATGATTTAAGAAAAATAAGGTTTGAGAACCAAACCATTAACTGGCAAGTTCTCCTCCCATCCCTGTAAATCTTGTAACATATAGGTAGCAGGGCCAAGTTTTGCGGCAATTTGGAAAGGACCTACCCATAACTGTTGGAATTTGGTATGCTTCCCTTTTTCATCATGGGGGTGGTCCCACTTAAGGACTAAGTCGCCTATTTCAAAGTCCTTTTTTCCAGCTTTATGTTTGTCAAACCATCTTTTGACTACTTCCTGATGTTGTTTGAAATGCTCTCTGGCTTTGGATCGGGCCTCTTTTGCTTTTAGGAGATTATATATTCTTACTTGCAGAACTTCGTCATCCGACCCCCTAGACTCTTGGGCTAGTATGGAAGACGGTAGCAGAATATTGGGAGGCAAGATGGCTTCCTTTCCGTACACAAGAGTAAAGGGTGACACACCTATGGCGGACTTGGGGGTAACTCTATCAGCCCACAGGGCATTGGGTAAGGCTGAGTGCCACCTCCGCTGGTTTTCTATGATAGTTTTCTTCAGGATTCTAATAAGGTTTTTATTGGAGGATTCAGCCAAGCCATTTCCTTGTGGATAGTAGTTAGCAGAGTAATGTAATTTTATTCCTTTCTCATGAGCGAATGCAGTCAATTTAATGGAAGAAAAGTACTTAGCATTATCAAAAACTAACGAACTTGGAACCCCAAACCTGGTCATGATATGATCTTGTAGAAAACTGATGACTTCGTCTTCGTTTATCTTACGCAGTGGGATAGCTTCGACCCAGCGAGTGAAATAATCAGTCGCAGTAAGAATATACTTGTGCAGCAGGGAATAATTTAGCTTTATTTCTCCAATGATGTCTATCCCCCATTGTTCGAAAGGCTCCGTGATCATTACAGGCTTTAGAGGTGCTGCTGCTCCAGGTTGTCTTCCACCACATCTTTGGCAAGTATCACAATTTCTGACGTGTGCATGTGCATCCTTGAAAAGTGTTGGCCAGTAGTAACTGGCTCTGAGAACTTTATGGGCCGTAGTGTCTCCCGAATAATGTCCCCCGTCCGGACCATCGTGCAATTCAGACATTACCTTCTCAGCATCTTCCTTCTCCAAACACCTCAGGAGGACTCCATCATAGTTCCTTCTGAACAATACGCCTTGTATGATTTGATAGGAAGCTGATTTCAGATGCAGAGCTCTTCTTTGTTTGGAATTCCAGTGTTTCGGTAATACCCCCGACTGCAAATAATGTACAAGGTCCCTATACCAAGATTCAGGAGCTGTGAATAGAGGGCAAACATCTGCCACATACAACTCAGCTTCATCTTCCCATGTTTGTTCTTCGTTGTTTGCTTTCACAGTCATTAGTTTGCATAACCCTTGACCCTTTACTAGATTGGCTGGCTTGAACTCGAGATCGTATTCTTGAAGTGCTGTTACCCAGTTGCCCCTTCTTTCTCCTAATTCCTTTTGAATGAGAAGAGATCTTACAGCTGGGTAAGGGACTATTACCTTGGTATGATTTTTTAGTATATAAGGCCTGAATTGTTTTACTGCCTTGAATACTGCGTATGCCTGCTTATCAACGGCTGGGTAGTTTAATTCAGCCCCTTGTAGTCCTGTGCTCATAAAAGAAATTGGGAATTCATCACCCCCATCTTCCTTTTGCGTAAGTACGGCTGCCAGTGAATCATCGGACGCAAAGGTATACATGATAAAATCCTTGTCAAAGTTTGGACCTTTCAGAGAGGGCGCGTGGGAAACATCAGTCTTGATTTTACTGAAAGCGTTCTTTTCTATTTCAGCCCACTTAAATTGTGCGCTTTGCTTGACCATCTGCTGCAATGGTTTAACCGTCTGGGCAAAGTCAGGCACGAATCTTCTTACAAAGTTAATTGTTCCCAAGAAGGATTGCATTCCTTTTTTATTGTGGGGCATAGGGATTTGCTCAATAGCCCTAACACTTTCTAGATCTATGGATATGCCTCTTTTTGACACTACGTGCCCCAGTAACTTGCCTTCAGTGACCGCGAACACACATTTTTTAGGATTGAGGGAAATGCCATACTTCTGGCAGCGCTCGAAGATTTGCTTCAGGTGGAACGCGTGCTTCCCTCTTTTCTTTGAAAATATGGTGATGTCATCAAGGTAAACCACCACACTTCATCCAATCAGCCCACGGAACGCTATGTCCATAGCTCTTTGAAATGTTGCTCCGGCATTAATCAGTCCAAAGGGCATTCTCCTATATGTGAAAGTTCCCCATTTAGTTCTGAACGTCGTCTTCAATCTATCTTCCTCGGCTACCAACACTTGATTGTAGCCAGAGAAACCGTCCAACAATGAAAACATTTCAGAGCCAGAAACCATTTGTAACAGTTGCTCCATTGGAGGTACCGGGTAGTTGTCTTTGTCTGAGGCGCGGTTTAAGTTCCTGAAGTCCACGCATAACTTGATTTCCCCTGACTTTTTTCTGACAGGAACCAGGTTTGACACCCATTCAGAATGCCTGACCCTGAAGATAATCCTAGCGTCCAACAATTTCTTCACCTCGCTTTGAATTAGTGGTTCCAGCTTTGGGTGTATTTTCCTCAATGGCTGCTGATATGGCTTGACGCCTGCCTTAATAGGAATGATATGTTTGATAATATTAGTGTCATAGGTTTTTAAATCTGCATATTTCTATGCAAACACATCTTTGTACTGCTTGAACAGACTGAGGAATTTGTCTCTTTCAGCTTGCGAACAGCACTTGCCGAGGTTCACAAACTTGGGCTCTTTCT
>LPNX010762955.1:1648547-1707474 GCA_001517045.1 Pseudotsuga menziesii
TGGTAACCCAAATTTTGTCTGCACCAATCAACCACTTCTATTGAGCACTTGAGTAGAGATGCACTATGTCTCATTTGGTACCTATGAAGTGCTCATTTCATTCATGCACCTATGCCATCATGTTCACCCTTTCTGTGCCCTGTTTCAAAAATTCTCTAGGTGTGTCGAATTCTTGTCTCTTTGTGCAGGTGACTCAACCAATAAATGGAGCGTGCCGATTTGAACTACCCCACAGACCCATTTGACCAAATCAGTGTTCTATAAATGACACCCTATTATTTTTGAATGAATCATAAATCAACCCAAAGAAGCATTTAACAAACAACGTGTCATGCTCATTGTTATCCCTAAAGTTGAACCTAGACTACAGGGGTTCAAGCTTAAGGAAATATTTTTCAAACATGTACAAATCAATGAAATCAAAATAAAAATATGCCGGTATATCATGAAAGCTATAAGAGAATCACAGAGTTATCAGAGAAATAAGCTGGTATAATATGAGAGCTACAAGAAAATCAAACAATTAACAAAGAAGTAGGCTGGTATGTCAATCAGAGCTATAAGAGAATTATGAATTTATACAGGGACTGTATAACATAAAATCAAACACAAGGTCCAATATCTCAGTAACTATGATCATAAAGTCACAAAATGAAACTGCCTCTATTTTCTGAAAATATAAAGGATAATTATGTTTCAAAATAAGAATCACTGTAATGGAATCGAATTGACCATATACATGATAAGTTACAGGAAACACAATTCATATCATACATAGGAAAATCATAATCATGCTCATTCAAAATAGAACCTGTTATTGAAGCTGTAAGAGAATTATGCTATACAGACAGTGATCAAAGTTGGGCTTTCATAACTCAAAAATTGACAACCCCAATCCCCCTTTGTCTCATCTAGAGACTCTCCTTAACTACAAACTAAGTTTTACTCCCCTCTGATCATCCATCACAACTTACTGGAGCTTCACTACTCGCCTCTGCACCATATCCCTGATATAGTTGTACTTGATCTCGATATGATTCGACTTGTTATGGAACACTAGATTCTCTCACAACTTCACACAACTCTGGTTGTCACTATGTATACAAGTAGCATCCATCTGTAGATCAAATAAATCAGACAGTAGCTTCCTTAGCCATACTGCCTTACAACTAGTTGAACAAGCTACAACATACTTTGCTTCAATTGTACTCAGTGCCACGTAGAATTGCTTTCTGCTAAACCAAGAGATCACACCTGATCCCATACTGGAACAACATCCTGAAGTGCTCTTCCTATCGATGGCACTTCCTGCCCAATATGAATCAACATAACCCTTTAGGTTAATCTTCTGATTTTTACTCGTACTTGAGCCCATAATCAATTGTACCCTTCAGGTACCTTAAAATATGCTTTGTAGCAATCAAGTGAACATGTATCGAATCTTTCAGGAACTGGCTTAAGGTGTTCACAACAAAGCAAATATCTGGTCTCATGTTCGTCAGGTACATGAAGGACCCAATCATCTAACTATACATCATAGCATCAATTGCTTCTAATGAAGCATCACTCAATAGCTTCAGGTTCGATGCCATATGTGTAGTCATGGCCTTGCATTCCATCATCCCAAACCTCTTCAGGATCTCTACTATATACTTCCCTTGTCCAAGGAAGATTCCATCTGCACTTTGCCAGACCTCCATACCTAGAAAATAATGCATCATACCCAAGTCCTTCACTTCAAACTCGGCATCAAGATTTCTCTTTGTATCAGCAATCAATCCATCCATACCTGTCACAAACAGATCATATACATACAGTAAGAGCATCACCGGGTTGCCATATTCAACCTTTTAGTAAAGGTTGGAATCTGCTTTACTCTTGGTAAATCCCAAACTGGATAGAAAGCTGTCAATTCTGCTGTACCATGTCCTGGGTTCCTATTTCAAACCATACAAGGATTTATTCAATCTACATACATGAGACTCCCTGTCATGTCTCTCGAAACTGAGTGGCTGCTCCACATACACTTCCTCTTCCACTACACCATTCAAGAAATCAGTCTTGACATCCATTTGGTGTATCTTCCATTTCATCACTGTAGGCAGAGAAAGTATTGATTTGAATGAAGTGTATCTAGATGCAGGTGTAAAGGTTTCTTCATAATCTATTCCTTCTTTCTAGGAGAAACCTCGAGCTACCATTTGTAGCATGCTTGATCTTATAGAACCATTTGGAAGTTACAACTGACTTCCCTTCTGGCCTTGGGACAATATTCCAAACATCATTCTTCATGATCGATTGATATTCTTCGATCATAGCATCCTTCCATTCTTTCTGTTCTGTCGCTTCTTCATAATTTGAAGGTTCTTTATCAATGAAATCACATAGTAATTCTACATACCCAAAGCAGGATCTAGTCCTCTTTCTTTCTCTGTGATTCTCTTCTGGAGCCCCATATCTTTCTGCACCTTGGATAAATTCTTGTACCCAAGCAGGTTTCATCTTTTGAGGATTCTTTTCTAGAGGTGGATCTATAGGTCTTTGTGGTTCTTCAAATTCTCTAACTTCTTCTTGAGTTTCTTCATTCATAGTTCTATCATGAATTTTAGGTGCTTTTGCTTCTTTAGATTCTTCAATAGGTTTCTTTCTTGATTTGTTGTAAGTTGTGTCTTCATCAAATGTCACATCCCTACTGATGTCAATCTTCTTGAATCCTGGGAAGTATATTCTATAAGCCTTCGAGCTTTCAGAGTATCCCACAAATATACCCTTCTTTCTTGAAGGATCTAATTTAGTCCTCTTCTCTTTTGGAATGTGTATGTACACTAGACGGCTGAATATTCTGAGATGGTTGACTTCTAGTTTCTTTCCAGAGAAGACTTCTTCAGGAGTCTTGTTCTCGAGTACTCTATGTGGAGTACATTTTTGTACATACACCATTTTTCTGGCAGCTTCTACCCAAAGATGCATAGGAATATCTTGATCATGAAGCATTGGTCTTACAGCTTCCATGATAGTTCTATTCTTCCTTTCTGCAAACCTATTCTGTTGTGGATTATAAGGAGTGGACAAATCCGTCTTAATCTGTGAGTCTTTACATAGCTCTTTGAATTCATTCGAAGTGAATTCTCCGCCATTATCTGATCGAAAGGTCTTGATCTTCTATTCAGTGTGATTCTCGATCAAGGCTTTGAATTCCTTGAATTTGTTGAATACTTCATCTTTGTTCTTCATGAAGTAAATCCATGTCTTCCTAGAAAAGTCATCAATAAAAAAAAACATAATATACATACCCACTTAGTGAGCTTGATGACATAGGACCGCATACATCAGAGTGGATGATTTCCAAGATTCCTTTTGCCTTGTTCTCACTACTTGGAAATGTCTTCTTTGTATTCTTTCCTTTCGCACATCCTCTGCATACCCCATCATGTTTTGCTTGAATTTCTGGAATACCTTCAACAACTTTGCTTGCCAGTGGTAGTGCTCTATAATGCACATTTGCAAGCCTTATATGCCAAAGCTCATTTGGATCTACTATGTCATGGACCAGGGCTTGTTCTGGATGGCCCTTTAATTTGTACAATCCTCCTTCTTGTTCTCCAATCACTACTGCATCATCGATAGTATTTCCTTTTGGCCACATGATGACTTGACCATCTATAAATGAAACCCTAATTCATTTTAGACCTTGAGACCTGGTACAAACAGTACATCTTTGCATCTTCATAGACTTTCCAGAGTCTATGCACATATGGAGAGAAGGTTCTTCTTGAGACCTGGTACAAACAGTACATCTTGCATCTTCATAGACTTTCCAGAGTCTAGCTTATAGGAGGATTCCCCAATACCTTTTATTGGATATTGGTAGTAATCTCAAAGCTTCACCTTGTGAGGTGATTCATGTTTTGAAATTTTTACAAAGGACTCCTTGAATCCTATCATATGTTTGGAAGCCCCACTATCTATAAGCCAATCATTGCTTCCATGTGTGATGTCTCCTGTGAGAGAAAAAATCAAGACATATTCTTCTTCACTAGAAGAGTCTTCACTTTCATATCTAGTTCTCTTCTTGGATGGTTCATCATCCTCTACAGCATGAGCATGGTGTCTTCTCTTGTTGATCTTTTTCTTATTCTGTCTTTTAGGACAATCTTTTCCAAAGTGTCCTACTTCATCACATGTATAACATGTGATTATAGACATGTCTTTTCTAGAGTTATTTTTAGAGAGATGCTTACCTCTGGAGTGATGACAACTTCTTTTGGTTTTCTTGGAGTGTACTATGAGAGCTTGATCTTCACTTCCCATCTTTTCTTCTCGAACTGCTATCCGAGCTTCTTCTTGAGAGCATTCTTCCCATAGTCTGCTAAACTTGACTAACTTATTTCTAGCACATATCCCTTGAATAAAGGAGTCCCATAATCTAGGGAGACTATTCAAGGTGGTCATCACAACCTCTACATTCTCTACTTCTTCATCTACTGCTTCCAGTTGTTCCTTTATTTGAGAGACCCTTGTAATGTAAGACTGGATGGTCTCAACATTCTGGATCTTTACATTCTTCATTTGGTTTCTCAGAGTCATCTTCCGGTTTATGTTTTTCCCTTCAAACAATTTGGTTAGGGCATCAAACATAGACCTAGGTGTCTTTAGGGAGGACACCTGTGGTATGAGGTGATCCTTGATTGAATCAGCAATGATCCTCTTTACCATAATCAACTTCTTCTTTTGTAAGGCCTTCGCCTCATCTCCCTTAGGAACTGGAACCTCCTCATTGATATATGAGTCCAACTCATTTTCTTGTAGGACCAAGGAGATCCTATACTTCTAAGCTCGAAAGTTATCAACTCCCTTAATATTTTCATCCTGCTTGGTATGATGAGACATATTGACTGAGAACCTCAAATGGAAATACAAAATATTTAGATCTTACCAGGTCAAGATGTCAGATTTGGATTCGGAGCCGAAATCCTACAGTGCTGGTTGAGGAGTAGATTAGGTTTTTGTTTTTCCAAAGTTCTATCCAACCAAATGCTTTGAATTTGATCGCTAACTTTGATTTTGGGGAGGAGATCAATCCAGGCCTGGGCTAACTGAAAAATTTCTCTTCTGTGAAAAGCGCTAATTTCCGACAGCAGCGTTGGGTCCGAGCTTCTTCTTGAGAGCATTCTTCCCATAGTCTTCTGAACTTGACTAACTTCTTTCTAGCACATATCCCTTGAATAAAGGAGTCCCATAGTCTAGGGAGACCATTCAAGGTGGTCATCCCAACCTCTACATTCTCCACTTCTTCATCTATTGCTTCCTGTTGTTCCTTGATTTGAGAGACCCTTGTAAAGTAAGACTGGATGGTCTCAACATTCTGGATCTTTACATTCTTCATTTGGTTTCTCAGAGTCATCTTCCGGTTTATGTTTTTCCTTTAAACAATTTGGTTAGGGCATCAAACATAGCCTTAGGTGTCTTTAGGGAGGACACCTATGGTATGAGGTGATCCTTGATTGAATCAGCAATGATCCTCTTTGCCATAACCAACTTCTTCTTTTGTAAGGCCTTCGCCTCATCTCCCTTAGGAACTGGAACCTCCTCATTGATATATGAGTCCAACTCATTTTCTTCTAGGACCAACGAGATCCTATACTTCTAAGCTCAAAATTTATCATCTCCCTCAATATTTTCATCCAGCTTGGTATGATGAGACATATTAATTGAGAACCTCAAATGGAAATACAAAAGATTTAGATCTTACCAGGTCAAGATGTCAGATTTGGATTCGGAGCTGAAATCCTGCAGTGCTGGTTGAGGAGTAGATTATGTTTTTGCTTTTCCAAAGTTCTATCCAACCAAATTCTTTGAATTTGATCGCTAACTTTGATTTTGGGGACGAGATCAATCCAGGGCTGGGCTCACTGAAAAATTCCTCTTCTGTGAAAAGCCCTAATTTTCGACAGCAGCGTTGGGTCCAAAACTAAAAAACCTCAGAATTGGATTCTACTTCAATATAAAGATGTGCCCTAGGGAGGAGAATTATTACAACCTTCTTTTTCTAAAAATCTGTGGAGAGAGATCCACAAAGTAGGAATCCCTAATTCCCGTAGCCGCACAGTGTCTTCTTCTCACGTTAGCTCTAATACCATGTTAGTTTTGATCATTCAAGCTAGAGTTATGTTAGGATCTTTAACTGAGAGAACAACAAGTACAACAATCAAACACAAGAGACAATGAACACAATTTTTTTCCTCAAAGAAACCATAAATGGAAAAAACCCTGCAATTTCCTTAGAGATAGACTCAACACCAAAAGTAAAAACCCAAAACAGTAAGATGACCTCCTGACAGTAGTAACCTCTTTCTTCCTTGCCCGAATGTCTTTCTCCTCCTCAGCTATGTGCTACAACTGAGTGTGAGTGAGTTTGTACTAAATAGAGAGGCTAGCTCTCTATTTATACTAATTTTTGACATGAGTAAGCCCTACTAGGGCCGACCTCTCTAGTAGAGTCTAATAACCCTAGTGCCCGAAATTGCGGGGACTTTAACCCTTGATCAATAGGAGGTTATCCACAATAACTTGACATGACTCAATTACATTACAAATACATCTCGAAATAAACATTGTATTACAATAAATAAGAAATACAAGTGAATACATTCCGAAGTTACATATTCATCAACAATCCATGCTATACATACAGCGTATGCGAGATTAATAATCAAATACATTCACTACAGCAAGGTCATGAGACCCCCGTGGTCTGCATTTGCATTGTAAGCATGACCTAGACCACCAAATAACTAAATACATAATCCATTAAAAGTAAACCTACAACAACGATATCTACCGTGGTTTTTCACCCATGACTTCTTCACTTTTTCCACATTATGTACTAATAAACAAACATGAAAGAATTGCAAACAAATAATCTATCGCGAAAACCATGGGGAGGGCTCATGCCAAGAATGGCATGGCCATCAACCTATATGATGTCAGGTATTAATAGCTAAGAATAAATGCAATCAATTATACTCAAACCATCCACAAGGACCACATAATCGAAGCTTTAACAATAACAATGAATTACTAAAAATGCAGGGTATATTATTTACACAATAACCATTAAAGTATGAAATCAAAACATTACATAGTCGTGCCAAGGGATATGGCACCATTGCAAGCAATGGTGTTTCCCAGGATTAAAACCCCCAAATCAAAAATATGATTTACATAAATGAAATACAGAGTTTTATTGAAGTGATGAGGTTCCCCATTCGCTTCTAAAAGCACCCTCATCCTTTTTACAAACCCAAACCTTGTATACATAGGCCCGAAGGTGAATTTAAATCCCATAGTAAAACCCAAACAACAATTATATAACCCAGCCCTACCCACAATGCCAAGAGGTGACAAGCTTACACTTGTGTAACATGCTTACTATGACTACGATGGCATCATCCTTGAGCTGAAAATGAAGTTCTGAGCCATCCACTCCTCACCAACCCTTTCATCTGCAGCCACCAACACGACGACGATGAGAATTATGACACAGAAGGAGCCACGAAACATTTATCAAATGCAAGCATGAAACCAATGAAGCCTACCTTCATTAACTAGGGCGTCATCATCATTCACAGTGCACAGTCGATACCAAATCCTCAACAGACCAAGCAAAATGACCAAATCATTCATGGAGCAAAGCCCTAAGCTCAGGCTTCCCCAAACCCCAAGAAGCATTAATGGTGCCAGCCTGGTGGAAACTATCAACCCAAAACCCACTTCTCCATAGATTGAATTTGTTTCATTAACAATGGTTTCCATTTCATGAAGGGTCTTAAACCCCATCAGATATGTCAAAATCATATGATATAACTCTCCACCCTAATATTTAATACAAGGTATAATATAATGTGTACACCTTGGATTATATACGCTAAACCCAAGTTATGTCACAATGTACAAGGTATAGCATATGGCATGTATCATTTAGACCATAGTCTTACGTCATAATACCTCACGTGTCTATGTTCCCTAAGCTTAATTCTTAGAAACCATGGCATATGAAATATGTCATGGTAGTAATTGCGATGAATAAAATCCAATTTTGACCTCTAGACAAGTTATAACCTGCCAATAAAAACAAGAGATATGTTAATGCTTATAATAACATCAACATGAAATGAAAATATAATGAATGATAGGTATCACATAGATAATTTATCTAGGTTAGATAATTAATGAAACATAAATTACCTTGCTAATGAGCTGAGTCTATAAGGGACCATTTTAGCAAACCATTAGGTGTGTTAATGATCAAAACATTCAGCACACTTTAACAAGTCTTCATCGTTGAGTATAATCTACATACAAGATGGAAGAGGTGCCTTAGTTCAAAGAACTATATAAGCATGTTAGACAAGTGAACACTTTACCTCTCAACAATGCCACATGGGAGAACGAGTCCTGCCACTCCGCCCACTTTGTTTCCAAAAATAGACTTAAGTTAGGACTTTGTAAATAAAAAGTAAATATGTGCAGAATTGGACAAAGCATGTAATCAAAGTAACAACACAAACACAACAATGTATAACCATAAGAACAATATAGTAATCAACATTACAACAACTTACTTAAAACACAACAATAAGTATAACTGAAAGAAAGATGATAGCACGTAAGAATAGCTCATGACCAAATAGTGGTACAACTAGTGTACATTATATTCCACAAGATTAATAATGTTCCGTTTAGGTACTTTTTACTAGCCTAATATTTTTTTTTCAATTTTTTGGGACATTACACTTTACCTTGAATTTAGTGTACTTGTGCAGTGTTTTTCTTGAAACATAGAGAAGCTTTGACATTGTTGCAACCATTCAATTTCTTAAGGTGTTTCGTGCTGTAATAGTAGTTTTAATTTCCCTACAAGCATTGCTGATATCATTTTTTCTTGACTTTCCAATTGTAGATAGTGCAGTTGTTACATTTTATGTTACATTCTCACATGAATTTTTATTTTTAACATCCTCAAAACCCAACAACTTTGTGGCATGTTTCAGATTTTTACTTTATCAATCCATATAGGATCTGAGCTTGTGTAATCATTGATTGTTGTTCAAGGTACAACTTGATTATGTTACTAACATGCTCTCTGATTGTCCGATCAGGAGTCGAGTTCCCGAACTCTTCTTGAGTGGCATCATCAAACTCTCTTAAACAATTAGGAACCATTCCAATGTCATTGAAGCTCCCAATTACTCTTGAGAAATCAGAGGGTGCAGGATCTTGTGATGGTTGGCCAGGATCTAGCAATAAATAAATACAAGCTCAAAAATAAATACAAGCTCAATAATAACATTTTATTTTACTTATCATATTTTCATTGTTAGTTTAAAAATTAGCAATTGTATTTTGTACATGATTGTAAAAAAATAGTAATTGTAATTGTCATTGTCACTCTTAGTCATTTGTACATGATTGTAATTGTGATAGTAATGTAATTGTAATTGTAATTGTAATATAATTAAAATTGTAATTGTAATTGTAATTGGAATGTGTTGTAATGTAATTATAATCATTATCATAATGTAATGTGATTGTAATGTGATTGTAATTGTAATTGTTGATTTTCTTTGAGATCATAATTGTAATGAATTCCTAAAGCCATATGATTCATAGCCATTTGTACATGATTGTAATGTAATGTAATTGTAATTGTAATTGTAATCTAATTGTAATTGTAATGTGACGGTAATTGTAATTGTAATGTAATTATACACATTATGATAATGTAATGTAATTGTAATTTGAACAATATGAAAATGTTCTTATATGAATATGAAATTAAAATCATATTAAATCAAAGAAATGAGAGATAAGGCTATAGAAAAGATTAATTAAATAAGTGCAATGTTAAGAGGAGAAGATGCAAGTCAACCTATGATGGTGCAATCAACTCCCATTGAAAACATTTTTTGTAATTTATGACATAGAAATTATATATATGTGAGGCTATATTATCAAATTATAATTCATTTACATGCAATGATATATACCATTCATTCACAACACATACCATTCATTCACAACACATACCATTCTTTCACATGTACATAAGTGGTTTTAGAAGGTTCTATATATACATGCACATACAATGTAGATAAGTTCATGAATTAATTGGTTGTCCAGTGTCAATGTCTTCATCTCTAAGAGAAACAATTTCTCTGCAACTTGATACGAGGTTGGGGGCTTGGCTACCACGGAGGAAGGTTCAATGGAGTACCAGCAGGGAATAAGCGTCTGTTGGCTGAAATTTATGACCTATGGGGTATTGTGGCCAACTACTAAAAAACAACCCACACACTTGACTTATCGCAATCTTGTATGTGTTTGGTATAACTGTTTTTCATAGGTTAAAGGTCCTAATGCCTGTAAAATATGCTCTCAATGTAGAGAGTCTCTTGGGAGATATAAGATAAGTTCTATTTAATCAAATATTTACTGAAATAAACTAAAGATCTAATTAAAATAATCTAACTAATACTCATAAATATCTTAAACTAAAACAAAAAATAATAGTAGCTCCTAATCTCTATCTATAATGACCTAAGATGCAGTATAACTATCCCAAAAATGGGAGTTGAAATTGGTAATCAGATAACAAGTTTTATTTAAAAATTTAATCTATGATCCTGTAATATTAGGAAAGCCTACTATCAACAGGTACAGATCTGAATCAAATTACAATAAAATAATATTTTATTGTAAATCAATTTTCAAATGAAACAAAACTTATAACCAAAACATAGTATTGAAGCATAAAATAAGTTACACCTAAGTACTAACTATGAAATGAATAATTTCACCTTACATAGTCAGCACTTTGTATAAAATTATATCATTATCAACTGAAGAAAAGGAAAATGAAGAAATTCATTTACTTTTCTATATGACAATCAGTTATTCATTCTTCAACACTAAGTACTTTGTTCAGAATCCATTAACAAGAATTTTCACATATAATATAAAGATATATACATATGAAAAGAAATTTAATAGTGGGAAACAACATTAAGACAGCATGATAATGACTGATTGACTTAGCTAATGTCTTCAGCATGTCTATAAAACATCGCAATCCCTAGAAAAAGATCCAGAGGAACACCAATAAAACAAAATAATATTAAGTTGCTGTAGTAATTCATTTATCACCAGTCTCAATATTCCCACCCCTTGCTTCCATTCTAAAGTTGCTTATAAAGGAAAAATAAAGATTGCAACCGACTAACTAGAAATCCTATTTCTTAGGACAGATTCTAATCTTATCCAAATAAGGTGTAACGATGACTGGCTTCATAGGCACATTATTACACAAGTATCCAGAAAGAAAGATATGTCCAGAATTTTAACTTACTGGAAAAGTTCCAGCATTAATTTCTCCCAATTATAGTAACACCATACTGGGTAATCCATGCTAACAGAAACTTAGAAATAGGAACTAAGTGATAACTAAGTATCAAATCGGTCGTAAATCCTGAACAATATTCATGGAGTAGTCGCACACAATCAAAAGACACCAAGGCAGACCAACATCTAGTTTCATTCAATGGTTTTCTTTGACACCTGTACATATTAACAAAATGTTGTTTTAGTAAAATTTTAATGACAATAAATTAAGCATGATCGAGATATCTGTAGAATGTTAATTCTGTAGATATCTCAATTTAATCATTTAGACCATGAATTGAACTGAAATTGATGAGCCAAAAACATTACTAACCTGTAAGAATTTATCCAAAACCCTATGTAGGAATAATGTAAGATATAAAAGAAAAAATTTAGAAGTCACCAAAAACAAAGTATCAGGATTTTAAGGCCGACTCAACTGAGAATCAGATGGGCACACTTCTCCTAGCTTCGTTTAATTTAGCCCTGAACCTGACAGCCATGGTCGTATTAATTTTATTCTATCTTTGAAAGTTTTTATTCTTTAACAAAAGAATTTTCATCATTCTTTTTCATTTTAACTTCTTCCCTCTTAACACGTCTGATTTCTCAACCCAAGTAATCAATTCAACTTTTAAAGCTTGAATTTCTTCCAGGGCGAATGTTTGAATAACTTGTGCCTCTTTTAAGTCTGTTTGTAGGGAAGAAATCAATTGAGCATGAGGATTTGGATCAGTTTGGTCTTTTTTCAAGTTTACTTGGGATTTTTCAGTTAAGTGGGGCTTTCTGTCAATTTATTGACTACCCTCATGATTTACCTGTTGACTATCAACCTCCTTGTCTGCAGATATAGAGACATATTTCAGATCTAACATAGATGAGGCTATTGTGGCTGGATTTGGTCGAAGGTTTGAAGAATCGCTTAGTTCAATAAATGAGACATCCCCAATGCTCAATTTTTTCCTCGCAAGCAGACTAGCTGTCATACTATGTGTGGTTCTTCGTATAGCTGGTTGGCTTATAGCACGGCTGGTCTACTTCTTAGTCTTTGTTTGCTTCGTATTAACCTATGTATGAGGAGTAATCTTGTCTTAACAGGTTAAAGGAGCTGATGGTTTCCTTCCTCGATCCTGAAAATTATTCGCAGGAGTTTCAACGCTAGTTTCCACCTCAATTTTCACATCGTCCAGACTTAGGGTTTGATCAGGCTGAAACCCTTCCTCTCTCACATCATCTTGAGAACCAGAGTCCTTGGCTTCAAGATCAGTCTCTTCATTGTTTACCCGTCTATGTTGAACCCTAGGCCTCTATTTGGGCCATTCCTCGTTAACCCCAAACCCGTTTCTCACAAGGAAAGAATCCCAGTTCTGACCTAATTCTTTCAACCAACTAGACACAAGAATCTTAATTAACCCATGGTGAAATAAACTCCTACTTTTTTCATGAACATTAGACTGATAAGTGGTCTCCATTTTATGCAAACTGTTTAAAAAGAAAAAGGGCATATTAACAGGGTAACCCTTAAATATCAATAACAGTCACAGATGATAAAATTGCGTCTGAGATAGCCTACCCTCACAAGTTACATACTTGATGACTAGTTCCAGAAGATCCCACTTTTTCACTAATAACCGAGATGGGAAGCCATATTTGAACTTAGTTTGCCGATGGGGAATGGTAAGAAACCCTTTCCACTGGTCATTCTTGATAAGTTTTCCTTTATACCACTTCTAACCAGTCTGTGGCAAGAAAATAGCTTGAGAAATGAAATTCTTAGACAGCTTAATCTCGACGTCTCCTACCTATGCACGAACCCCATCAAAAGATTCTGTGAATGCCTTAGAAACTGCTATATTAAAACCAGAAAATTTCTGAAGGAATTCCAACCATCCATATCTCGACACAATCTCTTAACATTCAGGAGTAGCATACAGGTATTCGTCACCAATAAGTTTGAATCTAGATAACGAAGCCATGGCAACGGATACACAAACCTCTATGGTTTTTGAAACATAGATTACAAGATGTAATCGTTTCATCAATAGCATAGGCATTACCAGCAATACTCCAAAATACCCTATTTCATAAAAACCCTGAAAAACTTCCTGTAACTCCATCATATAGTGAATTGGCAGAGACAATAGGTTTCGAAGATAACTTACCAAAGCATAATGAGCTGTAGGATAGTCACACAGGCGAGTTATGGCGAGTGATGTTTGCATGATTCTGAGTTGACAGATATCAACCGTCGAATGGAATGACTACCAAAACCTTAATTCTACCATTACTCTATCATTCATTGTGATTTCATAACGTGGAAGTAATGAAGGTTGATTCACCAATTTTTAACACATGACTCAATACATTCCAAAACCTTAATTCTTCATTCACCGAATTCAATCAAAAAAATATAATCGTCTTAGCATAAAATTAATATCTTAGAGTAAAGGTCAAAACTGATCATAAAATAATTTGATGATATGACCAAACCAATGTCAAAAACTTAAGAAGTAACTTTAGACCTTCATCACAAACTCTAATATCAACTTATTTCAAAAATATGAATTTGAAATAAGTGATGAACATGAAGTATAGTAGGGTTTATGAGGATTCATACTAAATTCACCTTAAAACTTTTGACAACAAAGACAGGATAAAAGATCCAGAAGTGATGAAGCTTTACCAAATTTTCCACCTAAATTTAGAAAATACAGTTATCACATCATGCACTACATAGTTTCGATTTATAAAAAATACATTCATTTTATTTTAATCAAACACGAATGATGAGTGGAAAAATAGGAGCTACTAGTATTTTGTAATTATGATACTTCTGATGATTGACAGAAATGAAGAATTAAGACCACAAGGGCTAATGTTCAATCAACAGAAATGGATTAGTCAAGTAAGTTCTTGTCAGGAGTGCCTTAAGAATCAAAGATTCTTAGGGCACTCATAAGGTATCAATGATGACTTTTCTTATCAAAAAACAAAGAATTGATATTTCTTGAACATTACCAAAACTTTAAATTATTTGTGTTAAAAAATGCTCCGAAGGGTGTTGCCTGCCAACAATTGGCGACATGCTAGGACCGAACCAGTTATCTCTGTAAGAAAACACCATGCAAACTTTAGATAATCACAAATAATGCCATTAAATATCGAATCTCTGTCTAAGTGACTCAAATTCAAAACAGTCTGAACATGTGACTAGACCTCAACATATTTCTATAGCAGCCCAATGACTGTCATCTTAGTGTTTTGATCCTAATCAAACTCAGGTAAGAGCGAGATGAATTAATTCCAATGGAGATCCATAAGGTCAAAAACAACTTAATTAATACCTGTATAGATATGGCTTCTCAAAAATATCAGTTGGTTTTCCCCCACATTAAAGAAACACATCAGACAATACTCCTTTTTTTTTTTAGTTGTTAGTATATATACAAATCATATTCACAGGAACAAATATGAAAAGAATTAATCAGAAACACTATCTTAGCTTGGTGACCAAATAGATAGCCTTATTCACCAATCCTACCAGGAACTGATCAAGCCAGCTCATGATGAGACTTCCTATCTCTCAGTTTTTAGACTGAGAGCCACTGTCATTGGCTTGGTAACCAAATTTTGACAATGTCATTCCAATATAATTTATGGTCATAAGCAGGACGGCTCATGATGAGACCTCCTGTCTTCTGATAATACTTTTCATATCCACCTAATTTTAAGAGTATTGTCCTAGTTGAATGTCCAAATGTGTTCCAAAATGGGGGGAAGAACTACAGACTACTTAAGAGTGCTTAGAGATAACCAGATATCTTCAACAAGTTTTCAAGCTTAGTAGACATCTATTGAAATCAGTAAATAAATTACCTGAAGGACTTGGTCTGTAAAAAGGCACTCAAAGGAAACAGCCAAGGACTGCTGATAGAAAAATTGAGGAGGTTTAAATTGCCACAAATCTGGAAACCAGCCACTTATGAAAGATCCGATATTCCCTATCATCATAAATGACAACAGTCTGGTATGTAGTTCTAAGTTCATGTAAAATGCCTCATGTTGAATTCTATGATTTGAATAAAGGAAATGCTTTAACAATTAACATTCACAGAGTCATAACACAGACTTAAGTACAATAAATGATCTAAAAAGTTGGATTATTTTCATAACCTATAACCTAAAATGCCAATATGCATTATGAAGATGATAATAATGAAAATAATTAATAAATGTAAGATCGAAATTTCAACAAAAAAAAGTCAACATAACTGTAATCTTATGTACAGAAATCTACATGGATGGAAATATACAATGGAAAGGTTTTGGTGATGTGTCATTATTGAAATTAATTTTTAAGACCATGCCCATTTACCAGGAGGGTATGAATATAACCTTGTAAAGTATTTAAACAGAAGGTATTTGGACCAAGCTTTTCTGCTATAACATACAGACCTAACCAGAGATGTTGAAATTTGGTATGTTCCCCTTTATCCTCATGTGCTTTGTCCCATATTACAACCAGATCATCTACTTGTAATTCTTGATTTGAGGATGAGCCATGATCGAACCAAGATTTAATAATTTGCTGGTGTTTTGTGAAGCATTTCTTGGCATTTTCTCTTTCTTCTTCCAATTTCAGTAGCAAATTAATTCTTTCTTCTATGGCTGAACATTTAGTCTCTTGTACAGCTTGTGCAAGATGTAAGGAAGGTAAAAACAGGTTTGGAGGAAGAATAACATCTACTCCATATACCAAAAAGAAGGGATAATTACCAATAGATGATTTTGGAGTGACCCTATCAGCCCATAGAGCTTGATGCAGGACAGTATGCCAGTTCCTGTGATTTTTAGCAATAGATCTTTTCAAAATTTTCAGTAAATTCTTATTCATGGATTCAGCAAGGCCATTGCCTTGTGGATAATAGTTTGCTGAATATTTAATCCTAATTCCCTTTTCTAGAGCAAATTCAGTTAATTCTTCGGAAGAAAAATAAGATGCATTATCAAATACCAGAGTTTTAGGCACTTCAAATCTGGTGATTATATTGGTTTCTAGGAAATGTAATACCTTATTTGTATTAACCACTCGTAAGGGTTCAGCTTGAGACCATCGATTAAAATAATTGGTGGCACTTATAATATACTTATGCTGAATGGAGGAAGATGGATTTATTGGTCCAACGATATCAATTCCGCATTGTTGAAAATGTTTGTCTACCATCACAAGTTGCAATGGAAAAGTTGGTTTTTTAACTGTGCCAGCTACGGCCTGACAATCCTGATATCTTATGACAAAAGCATGAGCATAATTAAACAGAGTTGGCCAAAAATAGCCTACCCTCAGAATTTTATGAGGTGTAGTATCACCACCGAAGTGGCCACCAGTGGGTCCATCATGCAGTTGTGTTAAAGCTAAATAAGATTCTTCCTTTTCTAAACAACGCAGTAAAACTCCATTAGCATTCTTTCTAAAAAGAATATTATTTACCAATTGATAGGGTGCTGATTTTAATCTCACTGCTCTTTTATTTTTTGGATCTAAATGATCTGGGGCAGTGCCTGTTTCAAGGTAAATGCGAATGTCAGTATACCATGAGCTAACAGGTTCTGGGATAAAATAGATTTCTTTTTCCAATAAGACCTCTTCTAAAGGCATGTTACTCTGGTCAACAGGGAGATGTGCTGATTTAGCAGCCAACTTACACAACCCTAAACCTCGTATGACCTGATAAGGTTTAATTTCTAGATCATATTCCTGTAGAGAAGCCATCCAATGTGCTCTTTTTTCTCCAAGGTCCTTTTGTACCAATAAATTTCTGACAGCACTGAATGGAACAATTACCTTGGTTTTGGACTTAAGAAGATAAGGGAGGAAATGTTTTATTTCTTTGAACACAGAAAAATCATGCTTGTACACTTCATGATAATTTAATTCATCTCCTTTTAAATTTTAACTCATGAAAGATATAGCTACTTCATCCTCCTGTTGATTCGTCTGAGTAAGAATAGCTGCATAAGATATATCAGATGCAAAAGTATAGAGAATAAAGTATTTCCTAAAGCCAGGACTCACCAGTGTGGGTGCATTAGCTATGGCCTCTCTAATCCTTATAAATGACTTATTTTCTCTATCTCCCCATGAAAAGCTACTGTCTTTTTTAATCATATTCTGGAGTGGATGGACAATTTCAGAAAAACTTGGAACAAATCTCCTTACGAAATTTATCTTTCCCAAGAAGGATTGCATGGATTTCTTAGTAGCCGAAAATTGAATTTTTGAAATGGCTTCTGTTCTTTCTGGATCAATAATGATCCATTCTTTTGATACTACAAACCCTAGCAAAATCCCCTCAGTTACTGCAAATGTTGACTTTTTGGGATTCAAGGAAATACCAAATTTCTTGCAGTGTTCAAACACTTTTCGTAAGTGTGAGATGTGATCAAGTATGTTTTTTGAAAATACAGTAACATCATCTAGATAGACAACAACAGAATGGTTTATCAAACCTCTGAAAGCAGCATCCATTTCTCTTTGGAATGTAGCCCCAGCGTTTATCAAACCGAAGGGCATCTTCCTGTAAGCATAGGTTCCCCAGAGTGTCCTAAAAGTAGTTTTCAACTGATCTGCAGGAGAAACAAGAATTTGGTTGTACCCCGAGAAACCATCTAATAAAGATAGCATTTGAGCACTTGACACCTTTTGAAGAATTTGCTCCATAGGAAGAACAGGGTAGTTGTCCTTTTCTGATGATTTGTTTAAGTTCTATAAATCTACACATAAACGAATATCTCCATTCTTATTCCTGACGAGAACAAGGTTAGCCACCCATTTCGTATGGCAAACAAGAAATATGATCCTAGCAGTAAGTAGTTTATTTAATTCTTTCTTTACTGCTGGTTCTAGGGCAGGGTGCATTTTCCTTAATTTCAACCGGAATGGTTTTGAATGAGGCTTCATGGGGATCACATGTTGTATGATCTGGGTGTCAAAAGTTGTCAGATTATCATAAGACCATGTAAACACATTTTTGAATTCACTAAACAACTTTAGAAAGGCCAATTTTTCATTTGAAGTGTAATCTGATCCTAAGTTTATATTTTGAAGATTAAATTATGTACCTAGATTAATGGTTTCATAATGCATATTCGACCTATTTGTCCTGCAATTAGGCACTCCTTTGAATTTATCATGCAAATCATAAAACTTCTCAAGCCTAAGAACTGACATAGGGATTGAATTTACCTGTTCAAAAGACTTATCAATGGGATGAGGCGGGTGAATTAACGAAAAATTATGTAGATCCTCATCATGTGTAATTTCATCAATCGTTGATTCTTTAAAAGCATATTCCCCCGTTAAGAAAGAAATAATCTGTGAATCATCATTAAAGACCCGCCAATTAGTAATATTATCTGGAATGGATGGTCTAAATAATAATTCGATAGGAAAAACATAAGGGGAAAAATTTTCAGTGGGAATAAGTCGTGAAGCTACGTTTGCTAACAAATCAGCCTCCTGATTCTGAAAACGAGGAATGGATTCAATATTAAAAGCATCAAGTGCTGAAATCAGATTCCATACCTCCCTTTGGTAACTTTGCAAGTGATTAGATAGATAGTGAATGGAATTACGGACCTGCCTAACAATTATTTCAGAATCGCCAAATGCAATCAAAATTTTAACTTTTAAGTCTAATGCCTTCTTGAGTCCTTGTATAAGGGCTTCATATTCAGCCGTGTTGTTTGTGCAAATAAATTCAAGTCTACAAGATAGCATGAATTTGTTTCCTGCAAGGTCAAGGAGCATACAACCTACTCCTGCACCTTCATTTGATCGGGATCCCTCAAAATATAAATGCCAAGGCTTATCAACAAGGTTATTTACATCATTTACAGTATTCACATTATTTACCAGACTAGGGGCAGCTTCTTGAAAATCACAATGCAGAATTTCTGATTTATTTACATAATTGATAAATGCAGATTTAAGTGCAGGAAAACTCCCTAAATCAGAATCATACCCATAGTTTCCTAAAATAGAATCACTGAAAAGAACTGGTTCATTAGGAGCATTTATTTCAGTTACTGTGTATTTCATATACCTTTCTCTATTAATTCTAATCTGATTCAGATGCCCATTTTTAGGCAACCATAAATGTGACCAATCAGTTTAAAAATATACTTTTAAGGATTGAGACCAGTCACGACTTAAAAATAACCCATAGACATCTGGTATGTCTACCACCACTATGTCAATAACCTGAAATATATGTGGATTGGCAGCCATCCTAATCATTACTCCTCTTAATTCTCCTATAACTTTTACCTTGGATCAATCTAATTGGCTAATTTGAATTTCACAAGGAGTGGGGTTGGCATTCAACTTCTTACAAACTGAGTAAGGCATGACGTTTGACAAAGCTCCAAAATCTATCATACAGTTATGCACATTCCAGTTGAAAATTTCAAACGTTAGCAGAAAAGGTGGAGTTGTAGATTTAGAATTCTTACCTATAAGTGAATCTTTATCAGCAGCTATTTTGACATTATTGTTATAACCTACTGTTGCTTTACTAGTTGTAGGATCAAGGTTATGAACTAAAGGTACAGAGGGTTGATTCTTTGTTTTAGTGGTTGGTGGATTTGATAAATTAGAAATATTTAACTACCAGGCATGGGATAAATTTTCAATAGATCAAACATGCTAATATTAGCCCTCTGTTTCTTAAGGTCTTCTATGATGTCATATTGTAAGTCTATACCTTGAGTAACAGGCTATTGATTTGAAGTTTGAGGACTGTTCATAGGTGCTGATGATGGTTGTGGATCTACAGGCCCTTTACTTCTAGTGTTATGGGTATGTTGGTTTACAAAGACAGAATGATCACAAGACTCTCCTTCTTTGACTGAACTATCCCAAAAATGGCAATTAAGAGGAAGCGGATCTTCAGAAGTTTCCTCGATCTTCAGAAGTTTCCTCGGTTTCAGGCTGATCATATTCATGATCATTATCAGACTCCTGATCAGTTGAGGAATCAAGTAAGGCATAAACAACTGTTATAGTGTTGAAAACTTCTTCATTAGTTGATATGTCAAGGGGATTATTTTTCCTTGCATTTGAGGATGTAAATGACTGGTATGGGGTCTTGAAATTTTCTTTGTTTGAAGTACCCTCCACATTGTTTCTTTTCAATATCACCACTTCATTTGTAAGAGACTTAATTTCTTGTTGTAATTTCTCTACATCAAAAGCAGGGCATCTTTTTTGTCTGTGTTAATTCTAGAAGTGATTTCATTGCATTTACGAATAGAACCATCGACCTTTCCATTATTTTCTGGCTCGAAAGTCAATGAATTTTTCTCAACCTTTATTGCTTCATCAAAGGTTTCCACTAAAGTGATTTTACCAACTTGCTTGACAAACATACCAATGTATTTAGGTAACGCTGAAGCATAATTCTTGATTATGATATCTTCTAGAGGTTGGGAATCCATTGGTATCTTATTTAGGAGAGTTAAGAAAATGCTGATTGAAATCCTTTATTATTTCTTTTCTCTCCATCTTAATCTTAGCCAATTCTAGTGCTAACACCATAGGAGTTTTATCCTTACCAAACTTGTTCAGGAATTCTTTACTAAAATCACTCCAGCTTGTTATGGATCCTTGTGTCAGGGAAAAATACCAAACTGCAGCCTTTTGTTCGAAAGTTAAAGGAAACATTTGACATACCACATCTTCATGCTGGACATTCATAGTCTGAACAACCAAGATGAACTTGTCAATGTGATTACCAGCTAAGCCCTTATCATCTGGGTCAAACTTAGGTAAAATTTTATCAGAGTGTTTGGGTAAGTTATGCTGTAATCCACGTACAGCAACAGCACCACGTTGTAACCATGTCGGTCTATCAGCATTAGGGTTACCCTGATTACGGTCACCCATGTCTGGATCGGGTTCTGAGTCCGATGAAGACTCATTGTTATGATCATGAAGACTATCTGGCGGTGATTCAAGAGGTGAAGGAGGTAGATTAGATCCACCTGCAGATAACAATTGTCGAGAAGTGTTATGACCAGTTACTCCTCTTAATAGATTATTAAGATGATAATCAGGAGTCCCTACTAATGATTCAAGAGGTTCTTCTTCAATTGAACCAACAACTGATTCAGTCACTGCCAATGTTTGGAAATTAGTTCTGCTTGGTAATCCAAAGTTAATTGGGGGAACCCCTGTTTGGTGAGAATATGCTCTGGTTAAGATTCTACGTGATTCCTCTAAAGTTTGACTTATCTGTTCAGGGGAAACTGGTGATACATTAGGTCCCCTTTCAATGATAGTCCTAACTATATCTAGGAACAGAGTATTTATAGTTTCAGGTTGTGGTGTAGAGACCGGGGTAGACAATGTTCCAAAACTTAAGAGGGATGAAGTTGGTTGATCACTGATGGGAGTATTATGCAATCGATCAGCCGTTAAGCTTTCAGCTCAGGCTCTCCTTCTAGAGCCATTTGTTGGACGAAATGTATGACCTATGGGGTATTGTGGCCAACTACTAAAAAACATCCCACACACTCGACTTATCGTAATCTTGTATGTGTTTGGTATAACTGTTTTTCACAGGTTAAAGGCCCTGCTACCTGTAAAATATGCTCTTAATGTAGAGAGTCTCTTGGGATATATAAGATAAGTTCTATTTAATCAAATCTTCACTAAAATAAACTAAATATCTAATTAGAATAATCTAACTAATACTCATAAATATCTTAAACTAAAACAACAAATAATAGTAGCTCCTAATCTCTATCTATAATGACCTAAGATGCAATATAACTATCCCAAAAGTGGGAGCTGAAATTGGTAATCAAATAACAAGTTTTATTTAAAAATTTAATCTATGATCCTGCAATATTAAGAAAGCCTACTATCAACAGGTACAGATCTGAATCAAATTACAATAAAATAATATTTTATTGTAAATCAATTTTCAAATGAAACAAAACTTATAACCAAAACATAGTATTGAAGCATAAAATAAGTTACACCTAAGTACTAACTCTGAAATGAATAAGTTCACCTTACACAATCAACACTTTGTATAAAATTATATCATTATCAACTGAAGAAAAGGAACATGAAGAAATTCATTTAATTTTCTATATGACAATTAGTTATTCATTCTTCAACACTAAGTACTTTGTTCAGAATCCATTAAAAAGAATTTTCACATATAATATAAAGATATATACATATGAAAAGAAATTTCACACTGGGAAACAAGATTAAGACAGCATGATAATGACTGATAGACTTAGCTAATGTCTTCAGCATGTCCATAAAACATAGCAATCCCCAGAAAAAGTTCCAGAGGAACACCAATAAAACAAAATAATATTAAGTTGTTGTAGTAATTTGTTTATCACTAGTCTCAGGATTCCCACCCCTTGCTTCCATTCTAAAGTTTCTTATAAAGGAAAAATAAAGACTGTAACCGACTAACTAGAAATCCTATTTCTTAGGAGATATTCTAATCTTATCCAAATAAGGTGTAACGATGACCAGCTTCATAGGCACATTGTTACAAAAGTATCCAGAAAGAAAGATATGTCCATAATTTTAACATACTGGAAAAGTTCCAGCATTAATTTCTCCCAATTATAGTAACACCATACTAGGTAATCCATGCTAACAGAAACTTAGAAATAGGAACGAAGTGATAACTGAGAATCAAATCGGTATGGTAAATCCTGAACAATCTTCATGGAGTAGTCGCACACGATCAAAAGACATGAAGGCAGACCAACATCTACTTTCATTCAATGGTTTTCTTTGACACCTGTACATATTAACAAAATGTTGTTTTAGTAAAATTTTAATGATAATAAATTAAGCATGATCGAGATATCTGCAGAATGTTAATTCTATAGATATCTCAATTTAATCATTTAGACCATGAATTGAACTGAAATTGATGAGCCCAAAACATTACTAACCTGTAAGAATTTATCCAAAACCCTCTGTAGGCATAATGTAAGATATAAAATACAAAATTTAGAAGTCACCAAAAACAAAGTATTAGGTTTTTAAGGATGACTCAACTGAGAATCGGATGGGTACACTTCTCCTAGCTTCGTTTAATTTAGCCCTGAACCTGATAGCCATGGTCCTGTTAATTCTATTCTGTATTTGCAATTTTTTATTCTTTAACAAAATCCTTTTCATCATTCTTTTGCATTTTAACTTCTTCCCTCTTAACACGTCCCATTTCTCAACCTAGGTAATCAATTCAGCTTTTAAAGCTTTAATTTCTTCCAGGGCAAATGTTTGAATAACTTGTGCCTCTTTTAAGTCTGTTTGTAAGGAAGAAATCAATTGAGCATGAGGATTTGGATCAGTTTGGTCTTTTTTCAAGTTTACTTGGGCTTTTTCAGTTAAGTGGGGATTTCTGTCAATTTCTTGACTACCCTCACGATTTACCTGTTGACTGTCAACCTCCTTGTATATAGATATAGAGACATATTTCAGATCTAACATAGATGAGTCTATGGTGGTTGGATTCGGTCGAAGGTATGAAGAATCATTTAGTTCAATAACTAAGACATCCCCAATGCTCAAATTTTTCCTAGCAAGCATACTAGCTGTCATACTGCTTGTGGTTCTTTGTATAGATGGTTTTCTTATAGCACTGATAGTCTTCTTCTTAGTCTTTTTTTGCTTTGTATTAACCTATGTATGAGGAGTACCCTTGTATTGACAGGTTAAAGGATCTAATGGTTTCTTTCCTCGATCTTGAAAAATTATTCGCAGGAGTTTCAACGCTAGTTTCTACCTCGATTTTCACATCGTCCCGACTTAGGGCTTGATCAGGCTGAAACCCTTCCTCTCTCACATCATCTTGAGAACCAGAGTCCTTGGCTTCAAGCTCAGTCTCTTCATTATTTACCCATCTACGTCGAACCCTAGTCCTTTGTTTGCGCCATTCCTCGTTAACCCCAAAGTCATTTCTCAAAAGGAAAGAATCCCAGGTTTGACCTAATTCTTTCAACCGACTGGACACAAGAATCTTAATTAACATATGGTGAAATAAACTCCTACTTTTGTCACCAACATTAGACTGATAATTGGTCGCCATTTTATGCAAACTATTTAAAAAGAAAAAGGGCATATTGACAGGGTAACCCTTAAATATCAATAACAGTCACAGATGATGAAATGGAATCTGAGATAGCCTACCCTCACAAGTTACATACCTGACAGCTAGCTCCGGAAGAGCCCTCCACTTTTTCATTAATAGTCGATATGGGAATCCATATTTGAACTTAGTTTGCCGATGGGCAGGGGTAAGAAACCATTTCCACCGGTCATTCTTGATATGTTTTCCTTTATACCACTTCTCACCAGTCTGTGGCAAGCAGATAGCTTGAGAAATGAACTTCTCAGACAGCTTAATCTCGACATCTCCTACCTGTGCATGAACCCCATCAAAAGATTCTGCAAATGCCTTATAAACTGCTATATTAAAACTAGAAATTTTTCGAAGGAATTCCAACCATCCATATCTTTACACAATCTCTCGACATTCTAGAGCAGCATACAAGTATTCATCACCAATAAGTTTGAATCTAGATACTGGATCCATGGCAATGGATACACAAACCTCTATGGTTTTTGAAACATAGATTACAAGATGAAATCATTTCATCAATAGCATAGGCATTACCGATAATACTCCAAAATACCCTATTTCATAAAAAACCTAAAAAACTTCATGTAAGTCCATCATATCATGAATTGGCAGAGACAATAGGTTTTGAAGATAACTTACCAAAGAATAATGAGCCGTAGGATAGTCACACAGGCGAGTTATGGTGAGTGATGTTTGCATGATTCTGAGTTGACAAATATCAATCGTCGAATGGCATGACTACCAAAACCTTAATTCTACCATTACTCTATCATTCATTGTGATTTCATAACGTGAAAGTAATGAAGTTTGATTCACCATTTTTTAACGCATGACTCAATACATTCCAAAACCTTAATTCTTCATTCACCGAATTCAATCACAAAAATATAATCATCTTAGCATAAAATTAATATCTTAGAGTAAAGGTCAAAACTGATTAGAAAATAATTTGATGATATGACCAAACCAATGGCAAAAACTTAAGAAGTAACTTTAGAGGTTCATCACAAACTCTAATATCAACTTATTTTGAAAATATGAATTTGAAATAAGTGACGAACATGAAGTATAGTAGGGTTTATGAGGATTCATACTAAATTCATCTTAAAACTTTTGACAACAAAGACAGGATAAAAGATTCAGAAGTGATGAAGCTTTTCCAAAATTTTTAGCTGAATTTAGAAAATACAGTTATCACATCATGTAGTACATAGTTTCGATTGATAACAAAATACATTCATTTGATTTTAATCAAACACGAATGATGAGTGGAAAAATAGGATCTCCTAATCTTCTGTAATTATTATCCTTCTGAGGATTGATAGAAATGATGAATTAAGACCACAAGGGCTAATGTTCAATCAATCGAAATGGATTAGTCAAGTAAGTTCTTGTCAGGAGTGCCTTAAGAATCAAAGATTCTTAGGGCACTCATAAGGTATCAATGATGAGTTTTCTTATCAAAAACAAAGAATTGATATTTCTTGAACATTACCAAAACTTTAAATTATTTGTGTTAAAAAATTCTCCGAAGAGTGTTGCCTGCCAACAGCGTCTTAGTAAGGTGGTTAAGGATGGTTCCTACTCCTCCTCGAGGGGAGAGGGACTGTGGGTGGAATGCATCCTCGAAGGAGTCACCCACAAACCCCTCTGTGATATCAGGAATGGAAAACAAAAAGGGAAAATGCGTAGTCAGTCCATCTGACATGCTTAGAGACAGGGTGTTGGAGACATTTACCATCATACACACTCTTTTTGGTCAAATTGGCCTAGTTAAACCACTATCCTAAGTATAATTGACATTAATTGACATCAGTGGAGCATTAATTGACATCATCCAGTCACACCCACACCTACCTACAGTCAAGGAGGCTAACTTAGCCTTCTCCTACAGTCAAGGAGGCTAACTTAGCCTTCTCCTACAGTCAAGGAGGCTAACTGGAGCACTCCGAGCGTGATCTGAGTGATATTAATGCACCTAATTGATAACTGGTGGTTACAATCAGTTCAACCAGTCAGTTAAGGTGCCTCCTCTCATTAAATATGTTATTTAATTATTATTTATTATTTTTTAATGATCTGGAGTCAATAGGGTGCCTCCACCAACTTCTGATGGTCAGTTCAGCTTCAGTTAACTTCATCGGGGTTCATTGAAGTCATGGAGCACTAGCACTTGACGGTTGGCTTGCTATGACATGTGTTTGATCTTCTTTAATTGAGATTCAATCATTTATTGCACTACGACTTCAGTTAGGGTTTGGTGAGTCAATTAGGGTTTTGGTCAAGTGGTTAACTGAGTGTGATTGAATGGCTAAGAGTCAGTTAAGCTAGACTCACTCACTGAATTCGAATTGTCTCCTTAGGTATTCGAATTATTCATGGATTTAAGCTATTGCTTGACATTGGTATTGTAACTATTCATTGTTTATTGAATATACAAAAGGAAACCAATTCTGGTTCCGATTAACACCATTTCATGGGTATTTGTTGATTATTCTTTCATAAGATTGATTCTTAGTTCCTAGATCATGTGCAAGAATTAATATGGTATCAGAGCATACGGTAGGACAAATATCTATCTCTCAAAAACAAGCTTTTTGACAGATGTTTCCATGAAAAGTGAGCAATAGCTCAAAATTCCAGCACTGCACTAGAAGCCAAGGCTTACCACTCAATATCTCAAGTAAAGAACTTGTTGATCAAGCTTGCTTGATTGACTATGTTGGGTTTGATGAAAGCCTACAATGTGTAGGCTATCCGACCTTATGGTGCCCTTTTTTGTTTTGATTTGTAGGTATTAACAGGTATAGCTTTGAATGGACTCATCAATCCCTCTTCTTACCCCATTCACAAGCTATTTGGAATGGAAGTTGAAGATTATTGCATCTCTGAAGAGACGAGGTCTCTATGAGGTGTCTATTGGACTTGGAAAAGAGTCTTATGAGAATGAGAAAGACTGGCTAAATGATGGTGATAGAGCTATTGGAGCAATATGTCTAGCCCTTTCTCCTAGCTTGTACTACCTTATTCTTGGTTTTGCTGAATACCCAAAGGAAGTATGGACAATATTGGACAAAACCTTTGGCAAGCACAATGAGGATCATAATAGTACTTTGGAGATCATAGCCAGAACCAGAAGAGTTATTCACTCAAACTTATTAGCCTCTACTCTCTCTGATGAAGTTGTTCAAGATGAAGATGAAGCAGAATCTTCTACACATTCAATTCAAATTGAAGAAAGTCTCCATGAAGTGACTCCTTCTTCTGATGCTATGGAAGTTCATGAGATCTCTGATATCTCATATTCTCATATTGCTGAAATGGAAGAAGACATTTGAATCTCTGATATTTAAGAAAAACACTGCTGCACTTCCATTCAAACATTCACCGGTGATTTTCCTTTGAATTATGTGCAAAACTTATCAGTAATTTCTTCCGAAAGTGAAGAGAAATTTAATTTTTCTCCCTCTAATGTTGCTACTGGTGTGAAAATATGTAAAAACTTGGATATTTTGGAAGAAATATCAGATTATAAGAGTGAAACATTCACTCCCCATGATCTAGATCTTCCAGCAAAATCTTGCAGGATTGCATGCACCAAAATTCAGAATTTTGAAGAAGAAGAAAACTGTGCATCTACCGTCTCGGTGGACCATAATTTTGGATATGATATGAACCTTATTGGATATGATATAATCTTATTTGGATCTGATCTGATATTTATGGGTTCAAAATTTCAAGTTCATAAACCTTCAATACTGCTTGTAGTTGTTCTCATCAATGGTGTGAAGAAACAAGTATCGCAAGTCTGCTTCGAAACTGCTGCTGGGGATTTGATTTCATTTCATAGTTTTGGATCTGTTGTGAACTTATTTATATCTGATTTATATTCTGATGTGATATTATTTTGTTCATATTTTAAAATCCAAGAGCTTTCATCCATGCTTGTAGCTGCTCTCACCAATTCTGGTGTGAAAAATCAAGTACCGCAGTTCTTCTTCAATTTTGCTGCTAGGGATTTGGTGTTAGTTTCCTCTTATGAGGTTTCTGATATTTTATTTTGTGAATCATTAGATATTTATGAAGCTATATCATATTATGGAGCTCAAGCATTTTCTCTCCATAGTCCCAGGGATTCTCTATCTTTGGTCACAAGCTCATCTCCTCACAGAACTAGTAAAGAGGAAGACATTCTGCATCCACTTGGACACTTGCTCCTAAAAATAGGGGCTGATTTTACCACTCATGGTTTTCTATTCAAGGCTGCAACATATCAGTTTCTTGAGTGTTCCACAAATGGTTTGAATCCTCAAGAACCTTTTCTCTCTCTTCATATGATTTCAGTTGCTCTACATGGGTCCAGTTTTCACCGTGCAGCTGTTTATATTTCTGATTCAGTTGAGTGCATTGTTCTTCTTCCAAAATGGAATATTCCTCTAGACATATTCATTTAGTTTGAATTCAGAGGTGTTAGGGTTAACCTTGACTCGGGATTGATTCAAAGGTGGTTAGGTCTAGCACATGGTTTGGGCACATGGTTTATTGTAGCCCATGGTATTGTCCCATGGTATTGCATGTGATTAAGCCTTTATAAGGCTTGAGGAGGCTCCATTGTAAAATGGTCTAGAGGTGAGCAATGGCTAGCTCATTTGGCCCAGATGGACAATTTTGGCCATGTAATGAAGATCTTCATTGGTGCTGGTTTTCCCCGCATGGGGTTTCCATGGTATATTGTGTGTCTATCTTGAATGTTGCTTGCAATGTTTATTTTCTCACATATTGTTATTTAATCTTGCTCGTTATAAACCTAACAACTGGTATCAGAGCCATGGTTTGGCTTGGTTATGCTCATTGGTGTTTCTATGTTGAATCAAATTATGGGGTGCATGTTAGCTGGTACCCGACACCCTAGCAGTTATTTTTTTGGGTCCATGTGAAACTTAGCCGTAAGCAAGTTTGGATTTCTCTGGATGCTAAAAGCACAAGGTATCCCTCTTATACGCAGAGAAGGGATGTTGCATCAAGTGTGGAATGAATGACTAGGTAGTTACGAGGGTGGCAGGTGTACTCGTATCCTAGCTTGATGTGGATCAGAGAGGTTGAGTCTTCGATTGCGGGAGAAATGTGAGATGGTTTAATCTCAGTTTTGGGACCAAGATTGATGAAGCCATGTATGTGAAGAGAATTCCTAGAGAACTGGCAGTTATAGGAAACGACAAGAAAGAAAGACATCGGGACTAGAGATTAACAAAAGAGTGCAAACCCAGAATAGGTATGCAATCCTACAAGAAGATAAGTAAATTAGCAAAGAAGTCGAGTAAATGGAGAAAAATAAGGTAAACAATAAAGAATACCAACATAGGGAATAGACTAAAGATTGTAACACCTCGGTTTTGACCCCGTTGCATTAGATGTACATGATGTATTTACTATAATGATCATGGTGTGGAGCTAAAGGCCAAGGCCCCACCATTGATCGGTTATGCTATGTTTTGGATTTAGACTTGTCACCGATGGTATATCGGGGCATGCGGCATATATTATGTTGATCATCGTGTAAATATGCATCTATAATTAATTAAATGAACCCGACCAGCTATGATCGCGGCAACTAAAATGAGAAAGGGGCATGATTTTGACAAGGATAAGGATGTGGGCGGGGGGGGATTTGTCAAACCTTGGCCAATGAGAGAAAAATACCCATGTGTCTTCTTTTCCTTACCTTACCCAACCACTTTCATTGAAGAATTGCTGGTGGTGGTTGAGGCAGTTAATTGTTTTGGGAGTGGGGTTGCAGGATTGTCAGTCCTCAACCTCATGCACACTCCACCATGGTTGACTTCACTATGGCTGGGAAAACGACTACCATCACTCACGTAGGGATTTTCCACTCTCCCCACGACTGTGCAAAAATTCTCATGCACTCACTACTCACGGCCATCAATTGTCAGCTCATCCGTGGGCATAAGCGGAGCTGTGTATCCTCACACATGGTCTCCATTGTCTGATTCTCCTCACGCACAGGCTCTTTGCGGTTTGGTCTCACACAGCCCGGAGAGGGATTGGGGGCGCCTCTACTGTCATTTACATTTTTCCCATAGTGTGGAATCGGGTGTTCTTGACCCACATTTGGCTATCAGTGTGAATTTCCTCTCATGCACTGGGCTCTGGGTGGTTGTCATTCATGCAGGAAACTGGGAGTTGTTGGTCTGTGTCACCCATGATTTCCTGTAGGAAGTAATTTCATGTTCAAGAGTTGTGTGGCGGTTTGTGTAACTCTTATCCACTTGCTCAGTTGTCCAGGTTGGACTGTAATTTTTCCCCCTATTGTGATTGTGTTTGTTGATATGTTGGGGCTGTTGGAACTCGCCCAGAAATCTTTTCCCCCTGTTCAGCTGTAATTTCTGAGTGGCTGCATGCGTGCAATGGTTGGTCTTCGGATTGTATTAGGAGCAGGGATGGGGGCTTGGTTTGCTTGATAAACTTGGTGGCTGGAAACCACACAGACAGAGCTAGAGGGCTGGCCTTCTTCTCCATCACCCTTGAATAGCACTGGAAGGGAATGCAGGGCCAGAGGGACTGTGTAGCAAAGAAGGGACTGATTCCTTGTGTTGGGTGTGGGTGGGTGTCTTAGAGGTCAGGCTAGTTCTGTTGTAGGTGTTCTTGGCTCTGTAATGAGCTCACTAGCTTAGCATTGAGCCTTTCCCAACTCCTTGATGGCCTGATAAACACAACTGTGTTGGCTTGGCTTTGTTTGTATATCCTTGGCTATGTGTTAGTCTGCTAGTTCCCTTATTCCTTGGAGAATCATGCCTAGCTCGGGGGTGGCAGCGTTGTTGGGAGATTAAGGAGCACGTTGGCATATGGTTGGGTGGAACGTTGCAGCGACGTAGCTGGTTGTGGATCAAATTATTCATAAGATAAGTGATCTTGTCCATTTTTTTTTTACTTCTGAAACTGTATTTTCAGTTAATGATAATGTTGAACATGTCGAATGAATGCTTGAATGAATGTAAGTTAATTCCACTGTGCACAATACATAATTTTAGTTGTGTATGTTGAACAATTGCATATGTCTATGATAGATATTCATGTGTGTATATTTTAGTTCAATGTACAAGTTTAAGCATTATGTTCCAGCATTTCAGTAGTTTATGCATGTACATGTTCATGGGGCTCTTAGCCTGGTCTATTGAAGGTTGGGTCACGTCCTCTTCATCGGTCGGAGGCATGGGGACATGACAAAGATAACCGGGAGAAGGAGATAGAGACAATCCTACAAAAGCAAGAAGAAACTATCAAAACCTCTACATATCAACTTGCAGAGGCAGCATGAGACGATCATTAAAGTCTAAGAGACATTTGATCCTGCATCGAAAGACATGGAGATAGGAGATATGCATCTAGAAGGATTGGAAGTTGCCTGCTCTAATAAGACTCCAATGCAGATTCCCCACAGCAAGTCACCCTGTTGGAGAAGGTGATAATTCAAGATACAAACAGGAATTCCTTGGGAGTAGTTGTTGAATCTCTCAAAGACACAAATAGAAAGAATAAACTAAAAAAATAAAAGCAGGGAAGACCAAGCAATGTAAAAAGAATCAAAGCTATAGGAGAGCGACTGGTGGCTTCAGGGAAGTATCGAACTATAGATGATTCCCTTTGTACATCCATCTAACCAAGTCTTGATGTGGATTACATCCTGGAACATTAGAGGCTGTAGTAGCACTTTGAAAATTCGTCTTCTCACAAGAAGGATTGAAAAAGAAAAATATGGGATCATCTTTCTGTAAGAAACACAATGCTCGGGTGAAGAGCTAACAAGTATAGCACGGAAAATATGGAAGGGCTATGAATTAGTAGTGATATATTCCAAAGGGGCAGCAGGATGGTTGGGCATTATTTGGAATCCTCGAGAGGTTAACCTCTCGGGATTCCTAGCAACTCCATTTTCACTCTCTGCAGACTTGCATATTTTAGGTACCAGAATAAAAGGATTTATGAATTATGTTTATGGGCCCTAGAGGGAAGAGTAGAAATTATCCATTCTGGACTCGCTCTCGGATAACAAAGAAATTGTTGAGGACAAATCATGGATCATGGGTGAAGATTTCAACCTAATCAGGAACCTATAAGAGAAAAAAGGTGGTATACAGAACTTAAACCCTGCAAGCGCTCAATTAAATGATTTAATTGATGACCTGAATCTGATAGATGTTAGAACTTCTAATGGTATATTCACATGGAACAATAAAAAAGCTGGAGATAGAGGGATATCCTGTTGTCTTGATCTCTTTCTAATCTCAGAATCTATCATCATGGCTGGTGGAGAATTAAGAGCGGTGGTACTTTCGGCTGCAGGATCAGATCGCTAGCCTATCAGTCTAGAATGCAATAATGTAGGGATAAATCCTCGCAGACCATTCAGATTTGAAATTTTTTGACTCCTCCAAGTGGATTTACATGAGAAACTCAAGAAATGGTGGAAGGCTTCCCACCCATTAGAGGCACCCAAATGTATCAATTCCAACAGAAACTTAAACTCTTGAAAGTTAACATTAAAAAATGGGAAAAGGAGTCCTTTGGTAATATATTTCAAGCAAAACAGGCTCTAGAGAGTAATATGCAGTTGAACCAGGCTCAAGGGATGAATATGGGATTTTCTGAGGAGTTAAGGATAAAAGAAAAAATCTTGTTACAGGAATTCAGCCAATGAAAACAATAGGAGGAAGTCTACTGGAACCAGAAGGCAAGGGTCAAATGGCTCCAAGAAGGGGAATGCAACACCAACTTCTTTCACAAAGCGGCCATCCAACACAAACAGGGGAATCGACTGGACAAGTTGAAGATGGAGGAAGGGAATATAGCTGAAACTCAAGAAGAATTAGAAACCACTTTGAACTCTTATTTTGCTAAGCTTTTGCAGGAACCAGAAGAAGACAGAGAGGAAGCTTAGAGAGAAGTTTTTCAACATATTCCCAAGCTTATCACGGATGAACACAATCACATACTTGGAAAATCCATTGATATGACAGAAGTGGAGATGGCTATTAAGCAAATGGAAAAAGACAAAGCTCCGGGACTGTATGGGTTCACTATGAATTTTTTCCATGCTTATTGGGACTGGTTAAAGGAGGAAATATTGGCCTTGGTTGAAGACTCTAGGAACATAGGGAATATCCTAAGAGCTCTTAACTCTTAATTTCTAACACTCATCCCCAAATAAAATGGTACAGAGGATCCTGGTAAACTACGACCGATTGCTCTATGTAATATCATCTACAAAATCATTTGTAAGGTTATCGCCAATCATCTAAGGCCCCTACTTCCACTCATAATCTCATCAGAATAGGATGGGTTCATGGAAGGAAGGAAGATCCTGGATGGAATTATTCTAGTCCATGAAACAATGCATTCACTTATAACCATGAAGACTCCAGGTATTCTCCTAAAACTGGATCTCTTGAAAGCATGTGACAAGTTGACATGGAATTATTTGGCAGGAATTCTCAGAGCTTTTGGTTTCTCAGAGGATTGGACAAACTAGGTCATGAATATGGTCTCTTCAGTTTTTTTTTCAATCTTGGTCAATGGCTACCCTTCGACCCCCTTCAACGCTTCAAGAGGAATAAGGTAGGGGGACCCCCTCTCTCCCTTCCTTTTCATCATAGCGACTGAAAGACTTGGAATGATGCTAAAAAACAGAAAATCTGAGAACAAGATTCGAGGCTTATCTCTAACTGCATGGATGGACCCCCAGACCCATCAACAGTTCATGGATGATAATATGGTTATGGGACCTTCATTAGTCCAAAAGGCTAGCGGCATCAAAGATAGTTTGAACACATTCCTCGAAGAAACTAGTCAAGAAATTGACAAGGAAAAGTCTCATACATACTTCGTCAATACCTCAAGAATTGCCAAAAGGAATATCCTCATAATCTTGGAGTTTTCAGCAGGAAGAATTCCATCAAATATCTGGGAGCACCACTATCGGAATCAACTATTAGACAAATCTCATGGAAGGAGTTGTTGGATAAAATCAAATAGAAGCTCAACCTCTAGACCTTCAGAGCCCTTAATTTTCTGAGCAGACTCATCCTTTTGAAATCAGTTCTATAGGGAATGCCTTTATATCTATTCTCGGTGCTTGCAGCTCCGAAATTAGAAATATTCAAGGAAATTTCCTACAGGGAGGATCAGAAGGTCACATGAAATGGACTTTGGTGGATTGGAAAAGACTATGTACCCCTATGGCAGTGGGGGGCCTCGGACTACGAGATCCTCTGGACAATAATAAGGTGATGAGTGCCAAAATATGGTGGAGGTGGATTAATTACAAAGAGGAGTCATGGGACAAACTGTGGCACCTGAAATATGCTCCCCTTTAGCCCAAGAAATACCTGGTGCGATTTGTATATAACTTACTAGGGTCTAGTATATGGAAAGCGGCATAGGAAAACAAAGGTCTGGTCCAGAAGCATAGTTTCTAGGAAGTGTAGGACATTATAACAACACGATTTGCTAGGGATGCATGGAACCAAGAACCGGTTCTAACATGCGGTGATGACTCCCCTGTTCTAAGTTCCTTTCTTCAGAACAATTCCCAGAGCACAGTGGCAGAATTCTGGGATCCTAGAGACAATGACCAGATCTTCAGGGCTTGGAAAGTAAACAATTGGTGGCAATCTCAAGCCCCGGGGGAAGATGTAGAAGACTTCGTGGCAAAGCTTAATTTGAGAAGAATAACTAAGAATGATGGTCCAGACAAACTTAGATGGGGGTTCTCCAACATAGGAAATTTCAACCCTAAAGAGGCCTTAGGTCTGGTAATAGAGACTCATAATATTGAACCAGAAGCCAAATGGGGGAAAATCTAGGGAGGAGGGTGGTGGCCAAAGGTAATGGTTTTTTGCTAGCTCGTGCTCAAACGATGCATCCTAACCTGGGATAACCTTCAGATCAGGGGAATCATTGGACCCTCTAGGTTTTGTATGTGCGAGGAAAGCAATGAAACTATCAACCATATTTTGGATGAATGTCCAGTGGCAGACTCAATCTGGGAAAAAGGAGCATCCATTTTTTTTAAAAACCATCGACACAAAGGAAGGTTGGATATCACAATTGCAGAATAGGCTATGAAGGTATTCAAAAATAAAATTGTTAATAGACTATGGGAGATTCTCCCTGGTTTTACGGTGTGGGAACTATGGAAAACTTGTAATAGTCAAATATTTGAAAAAAAAAACCCAAAAAAAGGGGAAATATGGACCATTATAGAAGCACACCTAAAAGAAACAATTACTCTACACCAGTGGACACAGGAACATTTCATAGCAGAAGAAAAAAAAAGAATTATTTTATATGAATTGGAGATTGTTGAATTGCCTATCAACAATGCGCTAATCAAAATGGCTCCAACCTCTATTAACAATGTGAACACTTGGACTAGGCAACCAGAAGGATCCTTTAAATTCAATTTCGATAGAGCGGTCAAAGGAAACCCAGGCCCTACAAGATTCAGAGGAGCATTAAGGAAATTAGATGGAATTATTCTTAGCATGCTCTGGGGATCAATTGGAAACAACACAAACAATATGGCAGAGATAGAAGGCCTAATTAATGGCTTATAATGGGATCTACAAGTAGGGAAGACTCCATTGGTGGTGGAAGGTGATTCACATATAATAATAAACATGGCTCAATGGATCCAAAATGG
Organism: Pseudotsuga menziesii; assembly: GCA_001517045.1. Taxonomy (NCBI): domain Eukaryota; kingdom Viridiplantae; phylum Streptophyta; class Pinopsida; order Pinales; family Pinaceae; genus Pseudotsuga; species Pseudotsuga menziesii. Next base: position 1,684,893 of record LPNX010762955.1, read on the forward strand.
TGCATCTACATCACAGGTGTCAAAGAACGGTCGATGGGAAGGTTGGTTGTTTTCTCTCAAAAGGATCCCGACAAAACATCCATCCATTCTATTCTCGCATGTGAGTAGATCGGTCAAGAAGGTGGCAGATGCTCTCGCAAACGAAGGAGTGGAAATTCGATTCTCTTTCCATGCAGAAGAGCTTGATGATAGGGGAAACAGATAGGAAATATGGTAACGATGCAAGAAGTTGGCGAAGGATGAAAGGGAAGGTAGGTTAGAAACGAACAATTGTCAGACACATCCCAACCCATAGTAGGTGGAAGACAGTTGGCACTCAAAATCAATGGGAATTATGCCATCCATCATATTGTTATTAAGTAACAAGCCCTCAAGTGTGGTGGTGGCAAGCACAGAAAGTCGTGAGTTGTCCCGATCGCTAGGTGGCGCTGGTGTACCACACGCCTAAACAAACAGTGGAGGTACAGAGCACATGGTCACCATAGAAGGAACGATCACCAATAGGAGAGCTTGTTAACCGTCAAAGTTGCATAACACTTTGCAAGATTAATACTCTGGTTGATCCATGTCAGGAGAAGGAGAGGAGCTGACCCTATTGTCCTGTGGGTACGGATCCCGCGTTAGCTATCACAAGAACAAGGAATTTCATAGATCTCCATATCAATTGGAATTCAATGAAGAAGAAGTTGGCAGATCTCTCGCACAACATGAAAGATTTGGTGAAGCACGGTGAAGGGTAGAGAAAGATGGAGGTTAAGGAAAAAATATCGAGCAGATTCAATGCTCCAATCTGGCAGAGGGAAGGTTTTTGTTCTATAAATTTACCTAGACGGGATTGCAGGGTCACATTTATGGTGGTCATTATGTTCCTTTGGGCACCTAGTAACATTTTGTGTGGTGTTATCATGCCTTTCTACTGGAGAGCCCAAAATCGATAGAGGGGAAACAACAGAGGGGAAGGAACTAGTGGGGTGATACCCAGCTCAAGGAATGATCTTCCCACAATTGTGGAAGATTCGACTTCGTGGCCCTTTAATTGGGGAGACTAGTACATGGTAGAGACACCAATGATAATAGAATCTTTCATTTCCATTAAGGAATTAGATCTCCTTAGGGAGTACGATACCCTTATGGGAAGATCCCTGGCACTCAATCCTTTCTGGACAGTCCAAATTCTCCTGGCCCGTGATATACAAGCTAAGGTTGATAATGCACAAGGAATAAGGGAGGATATGGCCCTCATTCGGAGGGGGAAGCAAGAAATCTCAGTGGGGTTCTGAATTTTTGAACAAATTGCAATGGAGATTATGGATAGCCCAGGGGATAATCCCACCACCTTGGTGAACACTACTACCAATTTTCTAGCCAACAAAGGCGCTAGTGCTCTTCATCCTCAGTAAGAGGAGTGCCTCCTAAGACCAGAACTGGATGTGGGTAGATAATATTTCGGGACTTTTTGTTGGTGGACTTTTTTCTTTGCCTCACTGTAAGTAGTGTTGAAGTGTTGCAATTTACTGCTGTTATGGGTATGGGATGTTGTTCTGATATGTTTCAGGACTTTTTTGTGGTCTGAGAAAAGGAACAATGATATAGGGTCCAATGTTTTGGGATGTTTCTAATGTGGTTTATCTACCGGCTGTAAGAAGGAAATATCTATATTTAGTGGCTCAATGCCAAGGAAGGGGTTCGAGTTTCATATGATATCTATAGGTCTTCAGATTGGTTTCAATGTAATGGGCGGTTCTAGTCTCAGTCAATAAGTTGGTATTAATAGGAGCCATATCTTTGGGGTCAAGTTACGTAATAGGCTTGGATGAATTCCTGATACATTCAAGTACTCCAGGGACAACCTTTATGTGGCCTGCTTGCTGCTAGACTGGTTCTGTCTAGTTCTTCTATCAAAATCAAGTCTATTTGTATATCATTTTTGTATCACCATTTTGTATTATAATAGAATTTCTCCTACTTACTGATAAAAAAAAAGTTCATGAATTAATTACAAAATTATATTTACATTCTAAACAATTTAACATGTATCTATATATATATATATATATATATATATATATAAATTATGAACTAGAACACTATGAAATTGAATATATTATGCAATATGAAATTATATGAACTAGATCAATATGAAAATGGAATTATATATATGAATATGAAATTGCATAACTAAATCAAATCATACCAAAATTGTTAGAAATGGCATTTGATTCTCCCATCATAGGTTGATTTGAAACTTCTTCTCCTCTCAATATTGCTCTTTTTTTCCTCTATCTTTCTCTACCTTTATCTCTTATTTCTTTGATGTTGCTTTGATTCCTAGTAGATATTTTATTTTGACACTTCTTGCTTCCCATTTTAATCAAGATCAACAACCCAAATTCATACCTACAACAATATGAAATCACAATACACAATGCTAAATTTGCATTAGAACACAAGCATTGTTTCAAATAGGTTAGTCAATTGTGAAGGATAAAATTAGTAACATGTTTATGTTTTATGTTTTATGTTTTATGTTTATATAGAATTTCTTTAGGAGTTTAGGAGGGAAATGAGCACAAGTAAATTTACACCTGAAATATGACAACTTCGATGTCTGAAATTCAACAAACACGTGTATGTTACTCGATGACTACATTCTTTTGTCATCGATGGGAATTCATCGGTTATTCAAGACCATTTCAAACATCGTCATTATTTCAACAGGATATCATCATAAATCAGGAAATTTTATCTTGAATTTGGCATCTGAATTCGAGTGCCAAGACGTCGAATAACTGATGGATATCATGTCAATTTAGCACCCGGAATTAGTTGCTTCAATTAACTCTTCGTTAGATGTCATGTTGTGGGCGTCAAAAATACAATAGACTGTAGATGGCCTAGGTGTCGGAAATCAGATGGCCTATAGATGATTTAAAAAAAACAACGTGCTTCAGAAAGCACATTTATCTTTGACATTGATCAAGTCGTTATCTTGATCAAGTACATTCTTCTTTAGAATGGAATTCTGATGCAAAGAAGTGTTTGGAACTAGCCTAACTTCATTGTCTTTAGTCATAAATGTAGAAAGCACATGATCTTTGACATTAGGAACATTAATTTTCCACCCTTCAAATTTTCTTTTCAATTTGAAATCTGAATGCTCTCTTAAGTGTTTCCATGTTTAAAAGATTCAAAATTGCTGACAATGTTATCTGTCACTGTTTTTCTATGATCTAGAAACTCACTTTCAGGCACTAATTGAGAACCTCTAATTTCTTTTTCCATTAAAATAAGGATATGTGGGAACAATTACTATTTGTAAACCCTTCTCTAAAAGAAATTTTATTGTAAGCACTACAATTACAAGAGATTTTTTTCCTCCATCAATATCGATCACCATATTTATTCTACTTACTTTCCAATACCCTATTTCCCACTGCCAAAACTATCCTCTATTATCCCCTTTGCTGCTAGGTGCATTACACCACTTCCATAGTGTTATCTGGTATCTATAGATGCAGTGAGTGACATTGGAAAGTGTACAAAAACTATGTTAGACACAATATCCTTTGATTCACCATCCCATTTTCCAAGTTATAAGTCCACTTTCTAAATTCTATCATTGTTTGGATGTCCAAACAAGTTTGTAGGTCCTTGGAGTATGATACTCAAAATGTCAACTTTTCCCACAAAATGTTGTTTTGAAAACATTTCCTACAAAACATTCCTCTAATATTTCCATGGAAAATTTGGGATAAATATTCATAGACCTATAACACTTCTCCATCATACTGTCACCCATAAGTTGAGAATATGAAAAACATTTCAGATTCATCCTACATGCATTCATCATACTACTAAAAATTGTAACATACATCCTTGTTCCTGACCTGACAACTGTAAACATAAATCTTTATAAATATGGGCATATTATGAGAAAAAAATATGGGGGTTTCCTATAGCAGTATCCTTAAAACCAAGTTTTATATGGGTTGAATATTTCAAGGACCAGTATACTCCATTTTTTAGCAACACTAGTATGCCTATATGTCACAACCTTTGTTTTCAATCCCCTTCATCACATTACATAAGAATTTTGTGGAATTACTGTGAGAAGTAGACCTACATATTTGGATGATGATCACATTGGACAATAAATTATGTGTATTATCTTAGATCCCAGTCATTAGAGTTATCCTTACTTACATTTAGATCACTTTTATAGGTTGTTTTGTGTATTTGACAACTCTCTCATAATATTGGTAAAGTGTTCAGGCACCTAGAGCCTTTATTACAAATTTGGAGTAGTTTTGTGCTATTAGGAGGGGTTTTCCAGCTTGGGATCTGATTTGACATGATTTGAAGTAGGTCATCACTCCCTTCATTCCCCTTTTACATGGTAATTATAGATTCTAGGGATTTTGTCACCTATTGGGATCCTTTTCACTTGATCATTTCCTATACTATGGAGGTTGTCACCAAATTTTAGTCATTATTGAATTACCTTTATTCCCTACTATAGAATATATACTAGAAAGTTTAAAAGGATTGAAACTATAATGAAAATTATGCCAAAACTAATAAATGTGTCATGATAAATTGATTTCACGTATACTCATTAGAAAATCATAATTTTTTTCACCATCACCATAATATCCATTTTTGGTTATATATCAGTCACTTTGTGGATTACCAGGACCATGTGAATCAAATTTTTGACCAAAAATTCAAAGATAACAAGTTCTAAGTTTGATATATGGTTTTCCTATGGAACAAGAACATTAAAAACCAAGGAGACCATGACAATTTCGAAAGGGTATCACTCTCAACTAAAACTTTTATCACCTATGCATCGTATCCTATAGACAAAAGAGACCAATATGAAAATTGTTTCAAGGCACATAGGTTGTGTACCAAACTCTACCTACATGATGTCCTATCACATTGTCCACTTACAAAAAATCATGTGCTGTAGCATAGTCAATTATACCCACACAACTTTGTCCCAATCAAATGAAAGAAATCTTAGTGCCCAACTACATACCTCTGGATCTTCTAGGAAATAGTACAAATCATGAACAATACAAATCTCATTACACATTTCTTCTTAGATTTGAATATTATAAGAGATAATAGTTGACTGCACCATTTTATTTTTCTTCTTCGTTGGCTTTATCTGGTAGTCCCATTGACCTATTTGTGGTCATTTGACATACACCAATAAAATTATATTATCCTATCTTATCTTGGAGCCTATCGAAAACTTGTCCATTTTATCCTTTTGGATCAATAGGGTTCAATGTTACCTATTTCAACATTATCTTTGTACTATTAAATGTCTTTTTAGTTCTAATATATATGCCTTCACATTACATTACTTAATCATTGTATTTTAAGAGTCTAATTTCCTATAACAAAATAAGCACCCACATCAATTGATGAGGAAACTAAGCATAAACTACATACACCATAGTATATTTTCTACTAACTTAATTGTTACTATATCGATTACCTTATCTTGCAACATCTGACATCTCTCAAAAGAAAACAAATAGGATATCACACCATACACACTTACGCTACAAATACCACTGTAGATATGCAAATTTAGAATAAAACCATGAACTTAGAATGGCGTATATTACTAGATCTACCAAGTGAAAACTGAGTGACCTATTTTTTTTGCATCAGAGAGATTCAAATCCAATGGAGCCTGCTATCATTTCTTCTTCCTCTTCAGAAAAAGAATGGGATGCTCTACTTGTTCGTAGAATCCTTTAATATTTCATCTATACCTTATCTAGATTTCCAATGATCAATATCTGGCATAAATTCTTCTTTCTCTGTACCTTTATCATCATACTCCTCACATATCTCTTTCACTACCAAAGTAAATTTAGTTAAAGGACTTTCCTTGAAATTTGGATGACATCTTGTGTTTCAACTCAGAGGTGAATTCCTGAACGTGAGTAGCAGCAAATAAACCACTGCAAAAGAAGAAATAAAAAAAATGAAATCACTAAACGAAAACCTGCATCTACTTATAAAAACGGCTTTAACTTTCATCTTGGCATTACACAAACTGGGCATACTTCAATGAAGAAATATAAACTATTGTAGATTCCTTTCAGTATATAATATTGAGTGGATTTTGTAAATATCAGACCTCATGCAAGAAAAAGTGGCATCGGAATGAAGATTTAATTCCAATAAATATCTATAACACAAAAGTTACTAGTAGAAATAAAATAGATAGAATTTACAAAATGTGGAACATATACATATAATAAAATGCAATTACACTCTGCTATGCACTTGTTACATTTGAAATGATCATAGAACAATTGTTCTAAAAGTTGGTGATGGAGAATGTAAGAATATTTGTGGGTGATTGGTCAGTAAATGGGCCCATAAAGGAAAATGTTGAATACTTTAGAGAATTTATGGAGACATGTAAAAAACCTAGCCTTGAACCTACAAAAGTATATCTTCCTCATCTACAATAGGAATGCGAGATGATTCCATTCCCTTACTTCCAACGTTTCCCCAAGGATTGTTCAAGCGATGAAAGGTGGTCTTTGTTGGTACATTCAAACATATGCATATAAAAGGGAGGTGTAGATATATCATTATGCTACAAATTAGTTGAGAAAGTAGGTATAATATCAAGTAATTCCAAAAAATTTGGGCTTGAAACAAGAATTGAGTAAAAATATGACAAGTAGAGGATACTAATTTAACAGTAAAGATGATCAACAATTACTAATTTACTAGTCTTTAACTTAAGATGATAAAATATGTTTTGAGTTTTTAAACAATAGTAAGCAAGCAAATAAACCATCTCTCCTAAATCTAGGCACACTTTAAGTAGTTTTGAGAATTTTTTGATAAGTTTGAAGACTAGAACAACATTGATTCTTTGTCCCAAGGCATAATCCCCTTTTTAAAGGATAAGTAGAGTAACATTTTGGGTATATTTGAGGCTTCTTATAGGGGCATGCAACCATGATCTAGTTATGGGAAAATGGTATAAGGTTATTTTCTCATATTCTATGTATTTGTAGCTATCTTATATGGTCAAACCTAGAAGAAGAACATAAATTATGTTTCATGTAGCAGTCACTAAAACTTTTTGGTAAGTTATGGGCTATAATGTGGGTTAAAAGAGCTCTAAAACTCAATCCTAGGCATACCTTAGTAGAAAATAAGCCTATCCATGATCCATAATTAAAAAAAAAATATTTTTGTCCACTTATGTTGATGAATGATTTATGCCTATTTTTACCTCAAACAAATTTTTGAAGTAATTCTAGTTTCATTTTAGGAACAAATTTATGGTAAAGAAACAATCTAGGGCTTGTTTTATGGATGAGAAGTAGTTCTAGGAAAGGTTCAAGATAGGTGACATCTTTCTACAATAATAATTAGTCTTCACTAGAAAATATGGTGCAACTAGGGATGATTGTACGCTTGTTTAGACCTCTTGGAATCCCTAAACATATGTACCTTCAGAGTTGAGTGCTTTTTGGAGAGGTATGTACATCAAAAAAAAATTGGGCAATAAAAAATCATGGACATAGATGAAAAGACCAATATGATAAATTTATAGGCATTATTGAGTGGTAGTATCCCTATACCTTGAGGTTGGGAATGTCTTAATCCCATAGGAAATCCTACTATCTTAGCCAGTTATGAACAAGAACAAAAAAACAAGGTTTTGGTGTGTTCTAGAAAACCTCAAAAACCCTAAAACAACATTTTGGGTAATTATGTGGATAGGACAACCATAAAACCTCCATTTCCGGTCATGTTTTTCCCAAAATAAATATATTCTTCACCATTATGGGAAATCATAATTACCCAACAAAATTTCTTTAACTAAGCGTGTAGACTAGTAAAGGAAGTATATGTGAGACTCTATGAAAACTATATGAACTAAAACTTATTTTGTCTAGAAAATAATACAACATGTATTTAGTGGAAAGTATAAATAAAAAATAATAAAAAAACAATTGTTTTGCCTAAGAGATAATGGAAATTGGATTTACTGGAAATTATAAATGGAAGTGGCACTTGGATTTAGTGGAAAGTATACATGGAAATTCAATAAAAACCATAAACGTCAATTAGGAAGACAAGAAACTATAGAAGGAAGTTGGGCTTGATGAAAACCATCAATGGTAACAAATCTTGGGCTTAATGAACCCCATCAATGGTAACAAATCTTGGACTTAATGAACCCCATCAATGGTAACGAATCTTGGACTTAATGAACCCCATCAAGGGTAATGGATTTAATGAAATCATTGTAATTTTTCCAAACTAGGGATTGAATTGCACATAGAATTTCCATGTTGTCTGGAGAAAACTTGCCCAAATCCAATCTCAAAAAATAAACAACATTAGAAACATAAATTTGAACAATGGAAATTAAACATACATAGTATGTGTACCATGAAATATTCTTGGAACCATATGAAAGTCATAATTTCAGAGATGGAATTTTAAATCCAATTCATGTCCATTAAATTTGATTGTTTGAACAATTTTATCAGAATTCTTAAGCATTTTATTAAAGATTATAATGATTAATATTGATTTGATAGGAAAACCACCATCAAATTCCATCCCTGCATAAGATAGATCCTCAAATTTGAATTTATAAAGCACAATGACCTAAATTTGTAGCCTTTGATAAAACAAATATCATGGCCTATGTCATAGTGAGTGTACATGTTCAACTTATTTTTAAGAGGAAAATGTATAATAGAATTGGTTCTAAATAATTTTTTGAGTTTGAACACATATTGTTAAATCATTTTTTCTTTTTCTTTTTCAAATGTAAAATATTTTAGTGAAATACAACATATATTTTTTTCCTGAAAATGATTGGTGAAGTAGAAGAGAAAATTGAACCTCAACGTAATTCTTTAGAGGGGGGGAGGCAACCCATGAGAGGGGGACCAAGATGACTTCCGATTCATGAAGAGAGTAATAAGGAGGGCATCTAGTCAAGGTGGAAGTCAATTTGATGTTGGGAATGATTTCATATGACAAAGAAAGAGATATCAAGAAAGATAAAGTTTCAAAAACATCACGACAACTAGATCATTTCATATATAGAGGAGAAATCGAGAGATGAGAACCCCAACATTAGATGATCTCACAAGACAAGAGGCTCCATTTTCAATGTTTGCTTTATAAAGGCTAGATCCAAATAATGTAACCAAGGATAAAATTAATTATCTACTCTCAAATCCTCTAAGGCATTGTCTCTCAATGCTTTCTGCACTTAGGTATAGCTGGGGTAGCTTGTAAATTTACAATTTTTAATATAAGTTATGTGCATGTTAATAAGTGTTGGAAACATGAGAGATGAAAACTATGGGAAGTTTTCTCTTTGACCCTGAGGAAAATATGGAAGAAAGTTTTTCAAAAATTCACAACTAAATTTCATCTCATTTCGTATCAAGGAAGCAAAATTTTCAAAAAAACACAATTAAATCATTTCATATCCAGAGGAGGAATAGAGAGATGAAAACCCCAACATATGAAATCCCATGGAGATAAGGAAATAAGTAATAACCCTTGCATATATGAAATCACCTCGAGATAAGGAAATAAGTAATCACCCTTGCATATATGAAATCACCTCCCAACCCACAATTATCCTTGGAAATTTGTGATGCATATCTCTGATAGCACTTGACCTTTCAACATTGTTATCATTATTGATGGTCAAGGAATTTAAATTGGAATTTAAAACAGTACAAAGTTTAGCACAATGCTAATTTTTTATTAAAGAAGCCAGGTCTCTTTAGTCTTCTAGGGTTTGGTCGCACCCTTGGGTTACAGCTTTAGGGTTTAGGGTTATATCATATTTCATTTTTTTGATCTATCATTACTATTAGAACAATGGACATAGAATGCAAAAAAATGGATTGAATAAAGAATTGAACCAACAAAGGTGATGTGATATGTTTCTCCACTGCTAGTATGATTCCCTATTTTGTTTTCAACCCACTACAGTAGAACCAAGCTGCAAATAAAATTTAAAAAAATGGAAGCTAATGGCTTGAAAAGCCAAAAAAGGAATGGATATTCAATGAATAGAGAGATGTATTGAACCTTGATAATTTCCATGGAAAAAATATGCCTATGAACCCATAAAACAACTAAGTAATGTTAGGTGAGTTGGGCCTGATCTCCCCATATCGAGCTTCTTTTCCACCATTTCAATTTTGGGTTTTCCCAGAAGCTCTGTCTCCATCCATTGTTCAATCCGTTCCCGCCACTTGATTGAGATCCCACATAAGTTGATCGGTCTTGTTTGCAAATTTAGGGCAGAGCAAGCATAAAAAGGGGGTTTCTCATGGTTCTAATCTCGTAACTTTCTAAATCCATATAGGGATTGGGAATCCATGAGAAGGTGAAAATGTATGTCCTTCGATGGCTGGGACAAGAGTCAACATTCATTCTAGGTCGATAGCTCATTGCAAAGTATGGATGGATCTATTATCAGGATGAATTCCTCTACCTGCTATGTCTCTTGATGTATATTAATCTAGTGGTAACCAGATAAGCTATCCATGAGGTAGAGGTATTTGCGGATACCACATGCAATACTTAAAGTAATGCATTAAATTTGAAATTATGCGTAGGATAAGGAGGAATCCCAGTGTGTGCCAAAGGTATCACCAACATCCAGTTCATACACCCAACCCAATATGCCCTCTGGGGGCCAAACATCTCCTGTGGAACCCGACAACTAGGTATAACAACCAAACTTGCCACGATCCATGAACTTTATCAACTGGCGATCCATGAGATTTATATATAACTTCCATTTAGTGTCAAAAATATGATGACCATGTCTATTGGGTGTCGAAAATACAACGGGTATCGGTCCACTATGAAAAAAAACAAAAAAAAAACGCATTTTATCACAAGTAAAATCGGACCGGAAGCCCAAATTTCAGAGTGACGTCGGATTTTTTGTTCAAATGTAGTTGTGGAGGTTGGGAAGGTAGTTGGAATTGTATTAATGCCATCAATTCCTAATTTCATTTCCAGGAATTTTTGTAGGATTTTTAACATGAACAAGACCTCGATCGAGGTCTTCATAATTACCTCAATCGACGTTACAATGGTAGCTCGATTGAGGGTTTATTAGAACCTCAATTAATAAACCCTCGATCGAGCTTCTGTTAAAACCTCGATCAAGGGATTTGAATATCTCAATTGATCTCCAGACCTCAATCGAGGGATTGAAAAATAGAGAATTATCCCTCTTACAAGAAAATCAATGTTTCTTTGTGTCTTCTAGGGTTGTAAACCCTGCCATTTATGGCACATAACTGAACATAGTTCATACCGATAGATACATCACCAAATCCTCTATCCATTTAGGTGTCATTCATGTTTTTTGGCATTCATATGTTTTTTTTTAATTAGTTATAAAACTTACACTTAGAAAACTTGACAACAACTTCGAAGCAGCTCAAAGAAAAATCCGCAAGGTAAAAAAGACACATCCAAAAATTTCTTAAAAATGCACAGCCCACACATCGATGTGTCCTCTTCAAAAGGATATATTTGTTTTTCAATTTTTTAAAAGAGTGAAAAAAAGTTGGGATGAACATACATGTGTATAAAATGATGTTGAAATCAGATGTGGTCACTTTCGAAAAATAATAAATAATTGTATATTCTGAAATAAATTAACAAAAAAACATGCAGACCGCTGTGCATTTTGTGGAGATCGTGCTCATATATATATATATATATATATATATATATATATATATATTAATGTAAGATTGAATTATTGGGGTGGGACACGAGCCACTGATTAACTTCTTCAAATTTCTAAGGTCGCACTGTTCATTAAATGAAAAATTTCACATATTAAATGACATCAGAATATTTAAAAAAAAAATCATTGGGAAGACAACATAATATTCTACAATTTGTTTTTATACTACAAGTCAAAATTCACATGGAATATATGTGTTTCGAGGGCTTCTATATAGCACATGAGTAAAAAATCAGGTTTTCGTTGCCAAATTTGGCCAAAAAGTGTTACACACCTTCATGGAATCACCCCACACCATTCCACGTTGTTGTCAAGGGAAATATATGATAGTAATTTCGACATAAATTATCAATCTAAGAGCTCATAAACTTAGAGGTGTACACAAATTATATGTAGGATTAGAGTACATCTAACTTATGTTAATGCTTTAAAAGAAACAATTATATTACTGCCATTGAATCCAAATATAGGGAATAACAAAGATGACACAAAGTAAATTCAAGAAAGCATGAAAGTAAAAAATTTTCTGAAAGCACATGAAATCATATTTAAATTAAACTCAACTAAGAAAGCAAGAAAATGAACAAACTAATCTATGATAAAGCGTGTGACAAATGATAAATAACAAATTAAAAAAATGATAAAAGATGTGAGATCATGGAAAATATATATTAACAATTCATAAGAAAGAAATCAAAATTAACATGAGAGGGTAAAAATATTTGCATTAAAGCATCATCGCCATTACATAATAATCAAAATCCACTCCATGACTATCTTTCAAAAGACATTTACTTCTACACCACTAAAGAGGCCTCTTCCCAAATGAGGAGAGAACTCTCTTATTTATACATGAATCTTTTGAATAAGAATATAAACAACTTATAATACATATCCACTTTTCTCTCAAATAATCCCTTCAAATCCTCTATAATATCTTGGATAAGATATCCTATCTCCATGATCTTTTCCTTTGAATATGCTCGAATAATTATCCCAAATCTTCTTCAAATCTTCAAAGCTTGAATATGAAATTCGAATTTGAGGCTAGGTGGTGATTTTTAACTTTGTTAAAACATTCAAATAATCCTGAAAACATCACAAAACTCACCCAAATTTGAGATATAATGAAAATATCTTAATTTTCTTAAAATTTAATCATAAATTCTCTTAAAATACTTAAAAATAAACAAATTGGAAAATAACAATGTAACCCATATTTATTTATGGAAATGGCATACTGAATGGTTAATGGAGTGATGGATAAATAGGGATGAGTGTGAGGAATAGTGAAGGGAAAATATGGTTAAAATATGACATTTGGGAGACCATACATTTCCCCCAAGTGAACTTGTTGCATGTCCTCAAGCAACTGTATATAAACGTTTTTAAATATGCCTTTGTATGATGATGTTTTTAACAATAAATCATTGCATGATGTGAAATACATAAGTGGCAACTGATTTTAATTATGGTAGGTTCTTGTGTGGCAACCATGAATATGTAAAATGTTGGTTCTTGTGTTAACAACATTAATTTCTTTTACTTGTTTTATAGATGAAATACATGGATTTCAAAGTATTCATGCACTGGAAATGCTAATCTATTAATGTACATTAGGAAGCCTTTTCTTCATGTTTATGAATCATGTCAAAAATGGAATCAAGTTGTAATGAAGTGTATTTTGGAAGAGACATGTTGGTCAATGGTAAATGAGATGATGGCATGTATAAAATGGAATCAAATGGTAATGAATATATCCCCCACCCCCCAACTAAAGAGGTATTATGTTTATGAAAAGGAAAAGGGGAATGTAGTGAGGGAATTTTCCAAATTTATTTATTTCTAGCATTCAAGGAATTTCATGATTAAATATTAGAAAAGAACATACCTTGACTTACCTTAAGAGTTTATGAACAATGCAATAGGAATGTGGCTCATGTTGCTAGATCATAGAAATAGGAACTGAAAGATGAAAGTGGAACTATAGTACTCCCTAGTACTGACTGGTACTGAAAAGAAAAAGTTACAAAAATATGCAATAATACTACTGAAAAATAACTATAGTGAAGACAATATGAGCAAGGAGGTAACTAGCCAACTGTCGATCTTCAAGATCTGTACTAGAAACCACTGAAATTGGGAAACTATAAAAACTTGTCGAGGTACAGAAAAATTCTCATTCTTGAAGAAATCTAACCTTTGACTTTCCTTGAACATATCTCCCTTTTATTCCTAAGAATAACCAGTCAACCAAAAATCACATAATCTGCAACAGCTCCAAAGCTTACCCATGATACAATTCTTTCTTGTGTGAATAGATGTAGTTTAGTCTAACACATAAGGAACTCATTGGATTACTGACCATTAATGGATGTCATTAACCAATGTGAGAAGGCCCACCATTTGATGTCAATGGGCCTCAAGGTACCTATAGTACATATTAACAGGTACAAATAAATGTGTTGATGTCGAGTCACCTGTAATATCTATCAATCAAGAGAAGTGGTGCATTGCCATGATTATTAGTGAGGAAATATGCCATTAAGGCATGCAGATTACAAGGTACTAAAATAATATCTAGCTTTGTCTCCAGATATAGTGTTGATGTAGATGGAATGAAGCTTGTTGAAAGGTGGGTCTAAAGGAATCCCACATCGTCCAACACGAGTGTAAATACAAAAATTTATAGAAAATATATTTGGTATAACAATGAACACTTAATTGTGGATTTATGAGCCCACATTATTTATTGCCCAATGCTTTTTTATATTTTAGGATTATGAAAATAGATTAAAAAAAGACCCAATTATGAGGAAAAATATGGGTGAGAATCAGGAAAAATGTAGGTAATTCAGAAAAGTAAACATGCTTGAAGTCATAAGGTAGTAGTGATGGATAAAAACTCTTATGCCGACTACATAGGAAATGAAAAAATAGGATTCAATATGTTTAACTGACGAGCTTTGGAAAGAAATTTAAATTATCATATCATAATGCGAATGGTTTCCAAAAAGTTTTATTATGGCAAGCACAATAAAAAAATCAACTCCTTTAAGTCTTCAATGGAACAACTTTTTATGAAAATTTTTTGTGATGCTTGAAATCACATATGTATTTAATTTGATGGTCTTTGAACATAAAAAAGATTAGTATTTTTCTGCAACAAAATTGTGAGAGCATGAAAGTACAGGAAAACGACTTGGCAAATCAAATGCAAAAAGTGAAATGGGTTTTTATACCTGAGAGCAGTAACTTGTCTTAAGCACTCCTTTTCATCAAAACCTATTTTTGAGTGACTTGCAAAAAAAAGTTAGCGCAAATCAAGTATTAAAGCATGAATTTTTTGGTTTTGAGAAGATTCCAAGTTCATTTGCAATTTTTAAATTTTATGGTTTTTATTTGTGGTTTTTTTATTTTTTTCTTTATTTTTTGTTGTTGTTGTTTTTCAATTTTTAAAATTATTTTCTAATGATACACCCACTAGTTCAAAAAGAACTGAATGCACCCCTTTCTCGTTATATCGATGTATATGCAACCTGTAACAATATAATAATAAAATAATATTAATATAATTAATTTATTCCTTATTAAAAGACCATCTAAAGTCAATAACCATTCTCTTTTACGAAAAGGTGCAGCGTGGGCTTATATAAAGCCCAAACCTATGTAACTATTAATGATCTATCTTACATTCTAATACATTATTACATTATGTCATTTATGGAATTTATACATTATTTGTACTTGTTATTTACTTAGTAAGGAACTCTTGTTCTTCCAATGGTATCAGAGCCCTTCCTGAGCATCTCTACTTTAGCTTTTGGCTAAATTCAGACCTTGTTTGGAATTTCTTAGGTTTCCTTAAAATTAGGTGTTTGACCACCTTATCCTTACTTAAATAAGAGAGAGAGAGAGAGAGAGAGAGAGAGAGAGAGAGAGAGAGAGAGAGAAGAAGAAGAAAAAAAAGAGAAAATGAAGAAAACCAAAAGAAACCAAGGAAAGAAAAAGTTAAAAAAAAATAAAGAAATAAAGAAAAAGTAAAAAAGAGAATAAAGTAAGAAAAAACAAAAGAAAAAGACAAACCAACACATGGTTTTGTTTTACCAAATATATAGAAAGAGAAGAAGAGAAATCAAAGAAGTCCAAGCCAAAGGATTTACTAGGAAGATAAAGGAAGTAATTTAAAAAGATTTTTTTAAGAAACTAAAGTTTTATATGAAACGTTATTTAAGTTCTTAAATAATCTATTTCAATAAAAAAGAGGTCACTATTTTTGAAAAAATATTATTATTAAATAATAATATTTATTATATTATATGTTACAACATATATAACTTTTTCAAAATATAATATTATTATTATTATTATTAAAATTTTCAAAAAATAATTATTAATAAATAATATTTAATAATTGTAATAATTACAATTATTATATACAAAGGGAAAAGAGAAAAAATCAAAATCAAGAATGAAGATAAAGCGAAAATGAAAGAGACATACTTTAATCAAACAGAGAAAAGATTTCTCAATGTTCCGACGAAAGTGTCGATGGAAATGTTGAAAGTTTATGGGATATTTGATGAAAGTCCAATTGCCATCGCTATTTGTCCATCCGACAAGGAAAATTTTATAAACATTGATGTCGCAAATCGAGTACAAGTTCAAGAATCAATGAAGAATGAGTCAAACAAAGATCAAATAGATGTACCGTTATGAATCAAATATTATCATTTTGCATCTCAATTCACCATTGTAGCTATAGACGACCATATCACAGACATAATGTTGGTTTATAACTAGTTGGAAACACTAGGAAAATTCTCCGTCAATGCAAAAAGGAAGTATATAACCTTCTTCCATGAGAAGAAAAAAATAACGCTGGAGGATTTCTCAGTGATAGTCCCCTTATCACAAAATACAGACGAAGAATAAACTGATGGAATATATGAAGAGCTATAGGAACAAATAAATCTTTTAAACAAACACATCATGGAAAAAAAAATGATTTGGAGCACATCTAGAGAAGGTGAGAAAATCAAGAATTCAAGTTATGTCAACATCAGCAACAGAGGGAAAAACTCCAGCAACAACATGACGACATTAGACACATAGGTTGGAAATTATAAAAATCAACAAGGTTTTACCAATCAATACCGAAGAACTTTCTCGGCTACGAAATCATAACAAAACATTAATTACGAAGATTAAAAAAATGAAACATATTCACAAGAAGGAACAATCTAATGAAGACCTCAAAGGAAGAGTTTCAGAAAATCAAGAAGAAATCTAGCACCTAATGAATATTCATAAATACTTAGAGAAACAAATCGAGAATTTAAAAGAGGACAAAAAGTCGCAAGATGAAAGGTTCGAGAAGATTCAGAGTAAAAAAAATCTACTTGAAAACAAAATAGTGCAAATCCAGAAAGAAACATCCAGACTCTCTGAAAAACAAAGTCAAGTTGAGGAAGTAAATTCAGTCATCATCAAAGATAAAACATGAGTCAATACAGACGAAGAAAAAACAACAATAACTCCTTATTGACACCCCAATTATAAATCTTATTTTGACCAACGACGGGGTCAAACTGAACACACACAGAGGGGCGATGATGTCAGACAAGCAAGAACATCAAATCAAAATACAAAACAACAAATAAGAAGACCTATCCCACAAAGTGATCAAATAGCTTCGATAAATATTAATATTAATTTATTATTAATTAACGAGTATCTAAAGTCAATAGTCATGCCCTTTTACGAAAAGGTGCATGAAGGGATTATATAAAGCCCAAACCTATGTAACTATTTACCATCTATCATACATTACATTTTTACATTAATTTTATCCATTGATTGATCACTTACATTGGGTTTACCCGTAAAACCATTGTCCTTCATTGTTTACTTGATCCACATATCTTTGTCCTTCCAAAGGATCAATTGGAGCAACCACCTGTAGTTTTGTATATTCAAATGATAATATTATCTTTTTGAAATTGATGACCATTTCATTTTAGATAGCCTAGTTGATCCCCAAAATCATAGGATACATATTCGTATCATCGACAATATCCATAAATTCAAAATCTTCATAGGTCGAGAGTCCTTCCAACTCGATAGGAACTAGTGGCAGTCAACCAATAGGGACGACCTTCAACTAATTGGACAACTACAACTGAATAAGAGACCATATCAATCTCGACTTCCCCATGCTTACCCATGTTTTTCTTTTTATAATATTAACATCTGACCTCAAATACAGTATGATAAAATCTATATCATAGTCACCTATATGAGCAATTATTCATAACTTGCGACCAATTTTCGATCTTTTACCAATGTGGTTAACTTTTTTCTCTGGTTGCATACTTGGTTGCATTTCCTCGACTAGAGATGATAGTTATGAAATAAAATACTTATGTTCTATAAGAGCTAAACAACTCTTAAATAAATTCTTCATGCTTACTTACCTTCTCTATGGGGTTTCTTCGAAATTACCGATCAAATCTTTGAGGAATTTCTAGGATTATTCCCTCATCCAATACCGAGACAATAGTAGATGTCAACTCCTAATTTGTGTCGACGAACTCATCATGGGAATCAAATAAGACTCAGTTTTATTTGTGGACATCAATCAACACTTTATTTTATGTCACAGGTTGATGTCTTGGATTTATGGATGGTTCTCCTTGATCTCCTTCAGTCCCAACACCTCCTCTTGTTACAACAACAGTATTAGGTTCCCGAGGTTTGTCATATACATTCTAAATATCTTGGTTTGCATTTGAAGGTTGGTTTTGGTTTCTCGTGATTCTAGACTTCCATTTAGAAAACATCTACGAGCATTCTTCGACAGTGTGGTCCAATTATTTACAATATGAACATGTCGAGGTAGGATTGGTGAAGTCTCTGGAAAATTGTCTCAATTTCCCCAATTATAACAAATAATTTATCCAATTATGTGAAAAGATACTCCCCCTTGTCCTCGGTCTCTAAAAGGGCCACCCCGCCTTGCTTGAGGGTATTGGGCATGAGATCACTCAACCTGCATTTGTTCATCATTTTTTTGTCAAATACTTATCAATAGTCTTCTCCTATAACAACTGATATGCTTGACAATATTTCTCATCATCACCCATATATTGAAATAATTTACAATATAAGTTAGTAGGTGTATGTTGGGCTATAGGGCAGACCCGGGTTTTATACCTTTAACTTCGCACCAACAAAAGACCCACAGTGTTGGCTCTTTCGGCAACAACCTGCGAACAGGTTGCAGTCTCACCCGAAACAACTATGGGGTGCCGCAGAACCAGGTTTCTGCAAGCAGAAGAGGGATATTTCTATACCTTTAGCTTTTAACAGATTATAAACATAAATCACAGAACTTAACATTCACTTATTTAGCTTCACGGTTAGATAAACAAACAGTGCCTTGCGCAACCCTTTCTAGGAATTCATAGCGAGGTTATTATCTAGCAGTGATCTTTACGTATAAGATATATCTAGATTTTAATGCATGAAAGAAACAAAACAAAACAACACACAGAACCACGACACAAGATATAACGTGGTTTACCCCCAGTGTAGGGGTTACGTCCACATAACTGTGTTTTATTAAATCTTTCTACAAAAACCATAGTTCTGATCTGCGCACTCAGCTGCAGATCCCTTCAAGTCCTCAAAGCCGTCCACACAGCTGCAGGCCTCTGCGCACACAGCTGCAGATTTCCTTAATCACCCAAAACCCTCTACGCACACAGCTGTAGAGGTCGTCCACGCACACAACTGGGACTTAACCTTTTCTTAAACAATAGCCTTAGATTCGCATCAATACATCTTACGTCAAAATCCTAACCTTACTTCTTTACAAGAGTGCATATTTATACAGCACACTTATTACAAGACCATGGGCTTAAACCATGGGCACCCCAAACCCTAAACCCTGGACTTAAACCATGGGTTTATTACAAAAAGGAATTTGACTCAACCCCGACACCCCTAAGACTATTTTGAGCCGTAACTCTGCTTACATACTCCCAAAAACCCACCTTAAGGACCGTTAGGGTGAACGCCCCAACAGGCCCCTAAGACTCACTAGTGGCCCGTCCCGGGACAATCTGCTGCTTTTCTCGTGGTAGAATCTTGTTGGCGAAACATAGTGCGCTGCTTGCTGAAGCCATACATGCAGTTGTTGGTTCCTTGTTCATTTTCTTCATAATATGATGGTTAAGGATTTCTGGATCTATCAGCGACCCCATCCCTCGATCTGTTTGCTGAACATTTGACCATCCACAACTTAGGGGCTCCAAAATTGTGTGTCAAGGTGCATAAGACAAACAACCCCCTTGGTTTTTCCAAACTAGGAGGATACATCTTGGGATGCTTCAGAGTCTTCTCATGAGGCCTTGTGCCTTTCGTGGCTCCACATTAGAGCGAACTTCTTCCTGCCTTCATCCAATTTAGAGCAAACTTCTACCTTCCTTCGTTCTGGTCAAGCATTTCTGCATAGGTGGATTACTCAGAATGTTTTGTAGACGTGTCTCCCTGAACTCTCATACTAACTATTGGGCTCCGCGATCATTCGACATGGTCCTAACTGAAGAAACTCAACGAAGTGCACGATGCAGGAGTCGCGGGCCAGTGTAGCTTCTTATAGAATCTCGCAACAGAATTTGTCATCATGGTACATTAATGATGCCAAATCTGGTGGAGTGGCAGAAATCCTGTCCACACGGTGCGAGATTTTCCCAAAATCTCATCATTACAGGCAGTTAAGGAAGTTCTCGTGCCGACGCCACCAAGTCTGGTTTGTCCCATCCATCAGATTTTAAGCTGCGACACACCTTTAATATTTGACATAACTACTAACTTCAGCTTTGCGTTGATAAGAACCTGCGACACAATATTAACCTTCGCACTTTGACAGTCCTACATACTTCATGACTTTGATGACAACTTCATTATAGTATAGCACCCAATTTCAACTACTCTTGGTACTTAGACTTTCCTTATTGGTGTTACTTCTGATCGGGAGGTCCTGGCCTATCCCTATACTTCTTTAAATGACTACCATTTACCATAGAAGGTAAAATTTCTCCATTCAACTTGGATAACTGGACTGCACCACCATCAGTAACTTTCTGCACTATGTATGGTCCTTTCCAATGCGTCTTGAACTTACCCGAGAATTTCATGAATTTGCTGTCATATAATAGCACAAGATCACCCTGCTGGAACTGCTTCTTCTTGATGTATCTATCATGCCATACTTTTTCTTGAGCTTTCTATACTTGCTGCTGGAACCTTGCAATAAATTTGTCCTCTTCAAGTTCCAGTATCTTTGTCAGCCTTTCGGTTATTATAGTTGGGTCATCCATCTCTGTGAAAGTAGATATTCGGAGGCTAGGAACAATGTACTCCATGGGCATGACTGCTTCTTGTCCATAGACCAGCCGAAAAGGTGTATGGCCTGTCAGTTTCTTGCAGGTAGTCCTATAAGCCCATAGTACTGCTGGAATTCTAAGATCCCAGTCATTTCTGTTAACATTGCAAACCTTTGTCAGAGCATGTTCGAGGATCTTGTTAAAGGATTCAATAGTTCCATTTGCTTGTGGATGATAGGCAGTACTCTTCTGATGATACACCTGAAATTATGCAATCAATACTTCAATAGTCTTATTTAGAAAGTGTGATCCTTGATCACTCATGAGAATTCTAGGACACCCAAATCTGGACAAGATGTTATCAAAGATGAACTTTGCAGCTGTAGCAGCACTGCAGTTCTTGATTGATTGAGCTTCGGGCCAACGGGTGAGGTAGTCAGTTGCTGTAACAGTGTACCTTGCTCTTGAATTCTTCGTGGGGGGATTGATAGGTCCAACAAAATCAATAGTCCATTTATCAAAGGGTTGCAAAGTGACCTACCGAACCAGAGGAATCTCATCCCTCCTCGATGGTTTGTCCGTCCTCTGACAGATGTTGCAGCTGTGGCAATATTCTCTTGCATCCTTGTGAATTGTGGGCCACCACAATCCGACTGTCAGGATATTCTGTGTTGTATCTTTTCCTGCGTAATGACCTCCTGCTGCCCTAGAATGTGCCTCAGCCAAAGTTAACGACTTTTCATGCTCTAGGACACATCTGTGCAGTATTTCATATGGTCCCATCTTATATAATTGTCCTACTATTAAGGTGAAGTCAGCTGTGTGAACCACCAACTGCTTCTTCTATTGTGTTGTCATTTCGATGGGTGGGAAACCTGTAGAAAAATACTGAACAATATCCTGAAAATATTCATCAACCATCTGGATGGAAAACAACTGGGCATCAGGAAGACCTTCATCCAATCTTGTAGGTTCTTCTCCCGACTCGAGCCTCGACAAGTGGTCAGGACCTAGATTCAGTCTTCCTGGTTTGACTATGATCTCAAAGTCATATTCCTGAAACAGAATCAGCCATCTGCATATCCTTCCACCTAGCACAGGCTTGTTAACCAAATACTTCAAAGCAGAATGGTCAGTAAACATCTTAAAAAGATATCCTAACAGATAATGTCGAAACTTCTGCAATGCATAAACCATAGCTAGACCTTCTCATTCTGTTGTAGTATAGGGTGATTCCACGAAGATGGGTAACACTTTTTGGCCAAATTTGGCGATGAAGACCTGATTTTTTACTCATGTGCTAGATAGAAGCCCTCAAAACTCATATATGCCATGTGAATTTTGACTTGCAGTAAAAAAACAAATTGTAGAATATTAT
>LPNX010762955.1:1719037-1801091 GCA_001517045.1 Pseudotsuga menziesii
CTACTAATTTTCAAAAATCCGGCAGCATTTCTGCTTGCCGGTACACATTTTAAACATGAAAATTATAAAAACGTACATTTGCAAAATTTTAAAACAAATTTTATAAATTTATAAAAAAAAAAAATTAAATTCCATTTAAATTGAAAAACAATTATTTAAACTGTTACCTCTTGGCTCTGATGCCATTGTGACGAGGTTGGGTTGCTTGGTTTGCTTCGGGGTGCCAATCCTTACGCCACTGTTCCCTCCTTCCTCGGTCGAGCTTCCACAGTGAAAAATTTGCCAAAGAAACGGCCGCGGCCCCCACGGTCTCTTTTTATAATTTTTTCGACAGAGGCACCTCGATCGAGGTCTATACCTCGACCGAGGTCCATAACTCGACTGAGGTATTTTCTTAACCCTCAGTCGAGGGTTAAGACCTCGACCGAGGGTTAAGAAAATACCTCGGTCGAGGGCTGTACAGAACCTCGGTCGAGGGCTTGATAAAACCTCGGTCGAGATATTAAGACCTCAGTCGAGGACTTGTTAAACCCTCGACCGAGGTACGTTTTTTTGTTTTTGCCGAAATGCGCTTGCCAAAAAGTGTTACCCAGGTCCGCGGATTCACCCTATAATTTTTCTCCATTGTGGACAATTTCCTACTTGCAAAAGAAATGGGGTGATCAATATTACCTTCACCTGACTAGGCAAATACTATACCCAGAGCAATGGAGGATGCATCGACATGCACATGAAATTCCTTATTCCAGTCAGGGAATACTAAGATAGGAGCAGTTACCATCTTTTCCTTCAAAATATCCAAGCTTGCTTGACACTCAGGTGTCCACTCGAACTTAATATCTTTTTTCAACTGCTTTTCCATCGGAGCAGTAATCTGAGCATATCCTTTAATAAATTTCCTGTAATATCCAGTATGACCAAGCATAGTGTGAAGTTGTTTAACAGATGTTGGAGGTGGCAGGTTCACAATAATAGCTATCTTCGCAGAATCCATCATCAATCCTTGTTTACATATAATGTGACCTAGCAGAATTCCAAAAGGTGCACAAAATATACACTTTTTCAAGTTCAAGGAAATCTGGTGCTGTCTACATTTATCCAGCATAAGTCTTAAGCTATTTATATGGTCTTTTAGTAGCCCAAAGATAGTCCAATCATCAAAATAAACTTCTAAGAACTTATGTATATATTCCTTAAAGGCAGAGATGACTACTCTAGAAAATATAGCAGGTGCATTCTTCAATCCAAAGGGCATAACTGTATACTGAAAGGATCCCATTTCTGTAGCAAAGGTTGTCTTATGTCGATCCTCTAGAGCAATTCTGATCTGATGGTACCCTGAAAATCCATCAGTAAAAGAGTACACTTCTTGACCCTCGACATTATCTAACACTTAATCTGTGAAGGGTGTGGGGAAAGGATCATGTAGACAAGCATCATTCAGCTTCCTTAGATCAACGCAGATTTGGATTTCACCCTTAGTCTTCTTCTCTTGCACCACCATAGGACTAACCCACTCGGATTCTTCAACAGGCTCAATAATTCCTGCAGCAAGCATCTTATCCAGTTCCATCCTAAGTTTTTCCTTATACTTAGGGTTCAACCTATAAGGACGTTGTTTCAAAGGCTTCGCATCAGGTTTCAAGGGGATCTTCATGACTCCTATATCACCCAGGATACATTTCATCTCTGAGAAATTTTTCGGAAATAGGTCTTGATATTCATGGAGAATTTGGGTCACTTTGCTTACCATTTCTTCATCCCAATAATCTCCACTGGTAGCATGCTTAGGCTATTCTTCTGAGCCAATGTTTACGGTCTACGTCTTCAGGGGATGTGTCACCTCAGGTACTTCGACTGCTGGTCCATGTACTTCGCAGTGGCTTTCTGACTCCAGAATATCAATGTTGCGCAGATCGTCATCCTCGTCAATTGCGAGGTTATAACATTCGATTGCATTAGCTTCTTGTGCCTTCCAATCCGGTTGGTATTCTGCTAGCTCTTGATCATCAAACACCTTAGTGTGGATCAACCTAATAGCTGCGTATAAATCAGGTCAAACCTCATTAATAGAAAATGTCAATACAAAGCTGTCAGCAAGAGTATCCCAACTTACAATACCCAGGTGAAGCTCGACTTCCGCATACCAATTCTTTGCGATAGGATCCAGGGTATGGACAAACCTATGTACCCACTCTGCACGAGGTACATGCTTCCAGGCTTCGTAACATTGCTCCAAATTCTTCTGAGGGTTAGTCTTACCATTAAACCTGCTCCGGACCTCCTGTGGTCGATCCGTGAATCTCAGGCGAAGGGACTGTTGGCGAACTTCCCAACTATGAATGTGTTGTTTGTGACCATGCCACCATCTGGCTGCTGTAGCTCTGAATGATGCATCCAAAGTCTCCATTTTCTGTGAGTCTGGTATCTGGGCTGAGAATTGCTCAATAAACTCTTCAGGCTCTGTCGAACCATCGAAAACAGGTAAGGCTCTTGTCTGCGAGCTAAGCCATCTAAGAGACTTGTTAATTATTGCATAGCAGTGGCCATGTAGCTCATACAATTTGTTTTGCCAATTCTCTAGACCATGATCTGAATTCGTCATGTAGGAGCTGTCACACTGCCAATCCATAATACCTTCGGCATTAGGATCAACATAATATTCTTCCTTCGTTGTGATATTGTAGATATGGTCCAACACATCCTGATATTCATCTCGGAGGGGTTCTGTGTACCTTTCTCCTTGAGAAGGATCCAATGGGACTATGACTCTCAAATCTTTCACTTCGAAAGTCGTGTATCTCTTCTTAAGGTTAATAACTATAGCATTTTCCATTGCCCACTCAATACCTAACAAGGCTGGATAGGGATTGTTGTCGTCAATGATCTCAATAACTTCGAAGTCGGCTACAGTACAGACGCCATCAATATTTATTAGAACATTAGGGAATCGTCCTAGGGGCACAATATTCTGTTGATTGGCTAATCTCAACTGTATAGGGGACCACTCAAGGGTAGGGTTTCCCATTTGTTCCCAGGTATGCTTGGTTAAGACATTTACCTCTGATCCTAGGTCCAAGATAACATCAGTCATATCATACTCTCCTATCTTAGCATTCAATCTCATTTCCCTGCCAGTTCTTCTGACTCTATTAACAGCTTTTGCCTGACTAGTACTTTGCCGAGGTTTGCAGGAACTAATAACTTTCAGAAACTCACTTAAAGCATTCTTATTTCTTAAAATTTTCAGACAACTCTGTAAAAAGGAGGAAAATGTACTTACTTTATCCGTCGAAGATTCTTGTGGCTACGACTGCTGCTGATGTGGCTGCGCAGGTGCTAGTGCTGTGCTAGAATCCACAAAATATTTCTTGGCTTCCATGAATGTCTCCTTTTCTCTTTCACTATCAAAGGCGGGGACTTTCACGGGGGCCTTACGAACCCAAGCCTCGTCAGGTTGTTTCATGGCAGGCTGTATATGCGTCGTAGCTCCACTTCTGGTAACAACATTAATGGCTGGGGCAGGTCTTCGCTCGATGGAAATCATCTGAATATTCTGAGTAGGGGCACTGTTTATTTCCTGAATCTTGGCTATCAACTGGGGGCACTGCTTGACCACATGATCTACCGCTCGGCAATACCGACATGTCGTCATTGGGTTCTGACAGTCACGAGCCAGATGTTCGTCCTGGTTACAGTTATAACACACTACCTGACCGCATCCTCTTCCAACCATACCACCACAACCACGGCCTCCAAAAGCACCTCTACCTGATGCACCCCCGCGGTAGCCATAGCCATCATTTCTCTGTCCCTCATTTTGTACCCGATAGGCATCGCAGGTGCGCTCTCTCATAAGGTCATAACTACGACACTCATTTTCATTATGTCCTATAGACTTACAGAATTTACAGTAGGGGTTCTTAGGTACTTTCCCATACCTCTGTAGCAGATAGCAGTCTTCAGGTTGATGCTGCTCTGTTGTTCGGCAAAGCTCACAATATAGAACTTCCGGGTTAAACGGGTTTGGCGCACCAGTATTCAGGTAATTTCTTACTATAGAACACTATTCCTTGGCATGACCTTCTGTGCGACATTGTGTACACCAAACCTCTTCGCGACCGATTTTTCCTTGTTTCATATCGCGAAGCTCCAGAGCCATCGCTGCCAACTGCGCTTGGATTTGAGCAATACCATAATTGTCTTCGACAAGGGTGGTTTCAAGCTTCATCACGATTTCCAGAGCCTCTTACTAGTCACCAACCTTCTGTTGCATGAGTGGAGTTCGGATATGCGGTAGCAATGCTGGAATGAACCATTCCTTGTGCTGCGCAGGTCCAATGGTAAAAATGACTTGGTCTAGCATAACTTTGAACCTTTGATCAAAGTCCCACACTGATTCGCCATGCTTCTGCTGAATCTCTTTCAACTCTGTGATACACTGCGACTCTGATTATGTCTTCTTAAATTCCTTTATCATTGCTGCTTTTATATCATCCAAGGCATGGTTTTGAGTGCTGGAAAACTTCATGAACTAGGTCAGAGCGCGGTCTCTGAAAGAAGTAACCAGCTGCGCTCTTTTTGTATCTTGATCCGTAATGGTCTTAGTAGTCCACACTGCTTCACATAAAAACCAGAACTGTTCTAGATCCTCTGATCCAGTTCCTCTTAAAACAGGGAGCTTAATGTCATCATTCATATGGGCCATCGCAGGTTTGGGGGGGAGGTAGGGGGACTGGAAGTAGGTGGGGGGGAACTCACTGGGGTATACTAACCTACGATAGGAATACTCGGGCTAGGGTGACTTTTAGACTATGATGGGTTCTTAGGGATAATAGGTCTTCGCTGTGGGGTTACCGAAGGATTTCCAACAGAAGGGGTTTCTTCGGGTTCTGAATCTGTGGGATTAACAAGGGGATACTCGGTATGCTGACCCTGGGAATAGGATCCAAAATCTCTCTTGTACCTTTTTCCACTTCGCAACAAACCACTTTTCTCGTCGAAGGTATTTTCACTTGCAAACATAGGTTAGTAATACAAAATCTAACAGTCTAATTCAATGAGAAATATACCTTTTTCAGCAAATATCATTTTAAGTCTCAAACTAAATGAATTAAAAAACTTACCCCTTGGTCCCTTGAAAAACTGTCGCTTGGCTTCACTAAAGGAAGTAGTCGTGTCGATGGCGAACTCCGTCACAAATGCTTCAAGGGTTCGCGTTGTCCAGAAATCAATAGCGTGAGATATCTCGTTGTTCACCCCTTTCAGTATATTAATTATTGAGGGGGTCCAAGTAGGAAACTGACGTTCTTGGAAGTTCATCCTTCTCTCTGTTAACCTGGATAACCACTGGTGCAACTCTATGTTGATACTACCAAAGAAAATTTCATAAACATCACAAAAAACATACCTTTGTACAAAGTCATTTGCACTACGACGCGGATCTTTGTTCTCTTGCTCAGTGAATTTCAAATAAGTCTCATCAAGCTAATCACCAATTTCCTTCTCAGAGGGTCTCCAGAACATAGCCCTTGAGGTACGACATAAACCCCTCTTTAGTAGATACTGAGTTCAACTGGCAACGGAACCAATTTGTTGGGCTATAGGGCAGACCCGGGTTTTATACCTTTAACTTCGCACCAACAAAAGACCCACAATGTTGGCCCTTTTGGAAACAACCTGTGAACAGGTTGCAGTCTCACCCAAAACAGCTATGGGGTGCCGCAGAACCAGGTTTCTACAAGCAGAAGAGGGATATTATTGTACCTTTAGATTTTAACATATTATAAACATAAATCACAGAACTTAACATTCACTTATTTAGCTTCACGGTTAGATAAACAAACAGTGCCTTGCGCAACCCTTTCTGGGAATTCACAGCGAGGTTATTATCTAGCAGTGATCTTTACTTATCAGATATATCTAGATTTTAATGCATGAAAGAAACAAAATAGAACAGCACACAGAACCACGACACAAGATATAACATGGTTCACCCCCAGTGTAGGGGTTACGTCCACAGAACTGTGTTTTATTCAATCTTTCTACAAAAACCATAGTTCTGATCTGTGCACTCAGCCGCAGATCCCTTCAAGTCCTCAAAGTCGCGCACACAGCTGCAGGCCTCTGTGCACACAGCTGCAGATTTCCTTAATCACCCAAAACCCTCTGTGCACACAGCTGGGACTTAACCTTTTCTTACACAATATCCTTAGCTTCGCATCAATACATCTTACATCAAAAGCCTAACCTTACTTCTTTACAAGAGTGCATATTTATACAGCGCACTTATTACAAAACCATGGGCTTAAACCATGGGAACCCCGAACCCTAAACCCTGGACTTAAACCATGGTTTTATTAAAAAAAGGAATTTGACTCAACCTCGACACCCCTAAGACTATTTTGAGCCATAACTCCGCTTACATACTCCGAAAAACCCATGGAGTTACCCACCTTAAGGACCGTTAGGGTGCGCGCCCCAACAATGCACTTACTATCTTCTATATTTACAAACATTCCTCTGATCAATGAACTCTTGTCTGGAAACTTGGACATAAAGTTTTATCTTTCCCAAAATGTATCCTATTTAACAAAAAGTTAAAATATTCCTGGAATCTTTCGTATTTTTGGCATAATGTTTCTCTCGTAACTCAGAACTGGGCGGATTTCGGACCATTGGAAATATCTTGAAATTATCTACAAATTTTCTGGGGTGGGAATTTTAGTAAGAATTAATATTTTAGAATTTCTTACTAAAATGTCTGCACCAGAATAATGTTAAGGAATTAGAAAAAAAATCAAAACAAAAAATGTAGATAATTTCAAGAGATTTCCAATGGTCAAAAGTCCTCCCAATTTTGAGTTATGAGAGAAACGTTATGCCAAAAATATAAAAGATTCCAGGAATATTTTCACTTTTTGTTAAATAGGATAGATTATAGAATAGGGTTGAATGTTATGGAAACCTTGACATTCCTCATGAATTGATTGGGTTCGAAGATCCTCATGCAATATAATTCAAGAAATTTGGGCATGAATATTTATGCTAGACTTTAGTTCTTCATCTTGTACACCAGACTTCCTCCTAAATTTCTTTTCTATTCTTGATATCTTGTATTTTCAACGTTAAGTTAGCCAGTTGTGACTGAATTTGCATCATTCTCGTGCTAGTTTCTCCCACCGATGAAGCTTCCAATTTCATAGCAAGCTTAAGAGCTTCGCTCTGGGATACAATATTTTGTTGCATTAAGGGAAGACAAATATCTGGTAGCATTTTGGTAATAAACCATTATTTATGTTGAACGTTAGACATATAAAAACTCACTCTATCCATTAGAGTCTTAAACCATTGGTCGAAGTCCCAGACAGACTCAATCGAAAATTGCTTGATTTCTTTTAATTTTGTGATACATTACGACTCATCATTTATTTTCTTGAATTCAACTATCAATCTCATCTGGATATGATCTAATGACTTCTGAGGATTTCTATGGGAACCACAAAAAATTTCATGTACCAATCAAGAGCACAAACTCTAAAGGTTGTGATCATCTACGATATTTTTATAGCTTCATCTTGGACCTGTCACACCGTCCAGACAACTTCACACAAGAACCAATGTTGCTTATGGTATTCCAACCCAATACCATTGAATTTCAAAAACTTGATGTCACTTCGAGACATTCTGTGTTCTTAGGGTATTGTTGAATTTTAATTAAATGTTCCTCTAGTAGAAACTCCATAACTACTATCTTGAATATTACTATTACTATCATTTGGAAAGCCATACTTCGATGGATTTTTGGTTCATACCTTAGATGCTAGATATGTCCATGGGGTTTTGGGTATGTTGTGGTCCTGGTCTAGATCTAGTGCTTTCTCTTTGTCTTCACAGACAAATCGATATTCCTCATCTTCGTTGCATGATTTTCTATCAAGATGTGGTGCCAACTCGTAGTCCCTTCTTTCGGTAGCACTGCAACTTCCTTTTCTTGTTGCATCCATTCTTCTATCGCCCGAATGAAATATTCTTCCACTCCTTAGGAAACCACCCTCTTTCTCATTCTTGCTATCGACTGAGAACATCTCAACTTACTCTTGTCCATCTTGTCCGAGCCTTTCTTGCAACATCACCCAGGTCCTCAACGCACAATGGTTTACTCAAAAGACTCCATCCTCAAGATCCCATTATCACATAGCAACATCTTTATCCATAGTTTTAAATATTTCATGTATCGGGCTTAAGGTTCTTGGAAGAACTCTATTTATGTCTCACTGTATGATTTTATCGTGTCAACTGCAATCTCAGTAATATATCCCTACAGAATGTTATCAAACCAGAAGTTGACAACCTAGAGATAGGATTACTTACACGTTCCAATCATTGGATTAGATTTGGAGTCCACTCTATTGGTTCTTCTGCTTGAATATTTTTCCTCTAAGTTGGTTCTCGCACATTTGATGACCATGTTTCTCTTTCAATTATCTCTATGCCTATTCGAAATTGGTTACAATATGTTCAGTAAGGTTATGTCAATGAATATTCTTTATCTAAAATCGTGAATGGTTGGCCAATAACCCTTATGTTGTAATGTATTAATCTTGGGATGGTTCTAATCTAAGATACAAGGGTCATCTGGTGCTTCCTTAGAGAACAAATATTCAACAAGTTGTCTTCAATGAACTATGTGCTTCTCGATTGGTAGGGAACTTTGGGTTCCTCAAAACATATGAATGGGAATGACATAATTTCTTTTGGAAGGGAATGCAATCATGAATTCAATATATGGTGATTTAATGTGATAACTTCCAATTCCACAAGGGTTAAACGACACTCCTTCTCGGATTGCTCGATCCCTTTCCAAAACCTACAAGTATTTGGATAGATATTTCAATGGATTTCATTGAAGGCATGCATAAATTTGGAGGGGAGACCATAATCTTGGTTGTGGTTGATTGGATCGTCAAATATTGTCCTTTTTGTGCTATCAACCATCCATATACCTCCTCATTAGTTGACCAAATTTTCATGCACTAGATATTCCCTATTCATGGAATCCCTTATTCCATTGTCTCAGACCATGACACAACTTTCACAAGTCATTTTTGGACAGAACTATTTCTCCACACTCGCACCAAAATGAATATGAGTTTAGGATATCACCCACAAACAGATGGTCTAGCTGAAATTATCAACAAATGTTTGGAAACTTATCTTCCTTGCTTCACCTTTGAACAACAACGTCAATGGGAAAAGTGGACCCCTCTCGTTGAATGATGGTACAAAAAATCCTACCATGCTACATCTAAAATGACTCCACATGAAGCAGTTTATGGTTAGACATCACAAGTGATCCTTCCATACACCCCCAACAGTTCACCAGTTCAAGGAAGTTGATACGATTCTCCAAACTTGAGATCAAATTCTTTGCATTTTGTAGGACAATTTTCACATGGCCAGAAACCGAATGAAAGAATAAGCCAATCAACACCATTTTGAGCACACTTTTCAAGTTGGTGATTTGGTTTTTCTTCATCTACAAACTTACACAAAACCCTCCTTGAAAATAAAAGGGAATTAGAAGTTGGCTTGAAAGTTCTATGGAGCATATAAGGTTATTCAGAAGATCGGGTGTGTTTCTTTTAAATTTGAACTTCCTCCTTCTTATCACATTCACCCAGTAGTGCATGTTTCTTTTCTTAAGAAAGTTATTGGCACCAACATCATAGCGCAAATTGTTTTACCATAACAGGATAATGAAGGATCCATCATTTTGGATCCATAGGCCATCCTCAATAAGCTCACTGGTCATCTAGGTTGTTGATCCTTCGCAGAGGTATTAATTCAGTGACACGTCATGCAATCAGAGGATGCTACATGGGAACCAATGATTTAGATTCAACAACAATTTCCACATCTAAATCTTTAAGAAAAAAGCCTTTTCTAAGAGGGAGGTGATGTTAGGAACCCATGTCAACCCTTTTCGTTACTTCGTTAGTAGATTTTTGTTGGATGCATATGCTTTGTAATTTGTCGAGTGTGTATATTGTATTATCCCACATTCATGGGGAGTAATAGTGTTTTATATTATACTTAGTATATAAGTACATATTGAGGACAATGTAGGCATCCACGAATTATTTGTATTGAGCTTGCTCAAAGGAGGTTTCCCCTCAAAGTGGTATGCGGTCAATAAAATTCCTTCTGTGCTCTAGTATTTATGTTATATCTCGCATTTTCATTATTTATTGCAGGAGGTTTCTCACATTGATGTAACTTTTCATATGCATATAGATATACATTTTTTTCATACATTTGCGTGGTGTTCTATTTATCAATGTGATTGTTTTAAATCTAAAAATAGGTATATTTTGGATATATCTATGCTATTACTAATTCACCCCCTTCTTAGTAATAACTTAATATGGACACACACAATTTATCTCAATACTTTCCCTTTTTATACTTTTCCATAACCCTTCATTAAGGGGCATGTTTACTCAAAAAGGCAAGAAATCCTTTATTAAAATTGCTAATTTCCCTTTTTATTTCACTTTTCCAAATAGCATGGGATTCGAACCCTTTAAAAATATCATGTACTTTCCTTTTTTTATTTCACTTTTCAAAGTACCAAAATACCATGGGATTCCAACCATTTCCAAATATCATGGGATTTGAAATCCATGGCTTTGAAACCAAAATTTTTCATTTTAGTTTTTATGTGGAAACCCTTTTTCAATGCACTTAGAAACCTATATATAAATCAATTTGGAGATTTGCTTCCTTTCTTGCAAATTTCTTAGTATAACATCAATGGAAACATTAATTCTTTGACATCAATGACAATTATTCCAACAATAATGATATGTAATTATAGATTGGGAAATTTGAGAGAAGGGCCTTGAAGAATTACATGGTGAAGGTATGTATTCTTGCTAATTAGATTTTGATTTCTATGAACATTTATTTTATAGTTCATACAATCACGTTAGACTCGCATATGTTTCCTATAAGAGAAAAAAGAATATTGGAGTGAATACACAAATATATGTTTGGACTTATTCATATTCCATCATTAATAGGTAAATCTATGTATTATGTTTGATTCAATGATAATTTCTTGAGGAACACATGGATCTATTTTCTCCATAATACATATGAGGTTTTTGGTAAATGTAAAGAGTTTGAAACCCTTATATAAAACCAGATGGATAAGAAAATAAATGCATTGAGGAGAGATAATGATAGAGAGTTATGCATAAACGCGTTTAAGGAATTCTATAAGAACCGTGGAATAGTAAAGAAAAATACTGCTCCTTACACACCTCAATGCAATGGCATTGTGAAAAGGATGAACATGATGCAAATAGAGAAGGCATGTGATGTTCTTAACCTTAAAATTAGATCCATTCAAAAGATAACAAAGATAATTGATACAAAATACTAGAAATTATAATGTAGACATACTTAATCAACATAAATGTACAAGGAAGATGATTAAATTCTACAAGTTGGATTGAAGGGACAACTTCTTCAAAACGCCAAATGGTACTCTAGGGAGAAGGTAGAGGAAATATTTGTGATCACTTTCAATACAATATTTCTGTGACCAAAAGTCTCTGTAAATGGAGAGTTATGATCTAAAATGGATGAATATATTGTTTATAATATATTTTGGTAACTTTTTGGTTAAAATATAGGAGGTATTGACTCGTAGAGCCCATTTTAAGGGTACTCACAATGTTTTGGGTCTAGAACCTTTTATATCTCCTTTGAGGCCTTAGTGACAAACTTTTAAGTCAAATGTTTATGAGCTTAGCTCTCAACTTTGCGATGTTCTTATACACATTGAGACCTTTCTAGTGATGCAAAAATCATTGCAGTTAAAGTTCATATGTAGAATTTTAGATTCCAGTAAGTTGATGAAGCATATGAAATACCACGGTATATTCTAGTGGATGCCAAATCCACTTCTATTACTCACATGTGGAACTAGGAACATGTGGATTTTCAAAAACATTATAGAGGGACTAGAACCCAAATACAAATTAGGGGTTAAATATTGTAAAACCCCTAACCATAACCTTAGTCAGTTATCAAGCTATATTGTCGACATCTGCTAGAGCAACTGGTAATTAGTAATTGAGATGAGAAGTTGTAAATGGAAAGTCACTAGTTCAAATCCCTTGTGGGTGCTTACTTCCCAAAATAAACTATCAAGCTATATTTTCTTATTGTATGGTATATTGTTACATGATTGTATATAAAATTTTGTATATTGAGTCCAATATGGGGAGATGTTATAATATTCTTACCTACCAAAATAATAAAAAATAATAAAAGTTAATTACCCACCAAAAAAATGCCATGTGATGAGTGTGGGCACATAATAGAGCCTAAGAATTTGGATCTAGACTAGTGTAAGATCAATTTCCCTCCCCCTATAATTAAGTAAATCACTCTCCCCCTATAATTAAATAAATCACATGTGGGCACATAATAGAGCCTAAAAATTGGATCTAGACTAGTGCAAGATCAATTTTTCTCCCCTTATAATTAAGTAAATCACCATGTTTTCACATATTTAACAAATCCCCTAAATTAGGCTTACAAACCTAAAGTTTAAAGTTTACAGATTTACCACCCATCCAATTATTTATACTTTTCTTAATAGACTTACGCTCTTTTTATTATATATATATATATATATATAAGAATTGGGTAAAAGACCAACAATATGGCCTTTGAATATTCTAATATATTAGAACCCATATAACAAACCACTCATAGTTCCAATATTTGACGTTATATATATAGGACAAACTCTACCACGACCACATTCTTTCCGTAGGGATCTTAAAATGTTTCTACGTCTTGATCGAAACCTAGCGCTTGGACCCTATAAATGTAGGAGAAACTTGACCTTTCAGTGGCAGTTATTGTGGGCCGGTTTTCAGCGTTATCGTGAAAGGACCCTAAGAAGCAAGCCCTTAAAGGTAAGATCATTTACGTAATCTATGCCATTTGCAGCAGCTTCGCTTATTCAAGCGAAATCGACGCAATTTTTTTCTTTATTTGATTGGATTGTGATTGGAAAAAGGGAACAGTATAAGCTCTAACCAAAACGCCCCAACCCTGTGAACAGAGAACAATATCTTGCGAAGGTTTCGGCACATATATTCTTCCACGAATATATTCTACTGTTTAAGCACAATATATGTTCTAGGATTTAAACCCACCGTGGTTTGTAGCCATGGTTTGGATTCGTCAAGCCACACCGGACGACCTGCCTGCAATACAGACATGTAATCAGATGTGTTTGCCGGAGAATTACCCAACGGAGTATTACTCGTACCACTTCTTCTCATGGCCGCACCTTTTCTATGTTGCCGAGGATTACAGCAATACAATTGTGGGCTACGTTATGGCGAAAATGGAAGGGGAGTCAACGGAATACCAAGGGTATATAACCTCTCTGGCCGTGTTGCCCACGCACCGCAAACAGGGCCTTGCAACGATGCTCATGACTGCAGCTCACGAGGCAATGCAGGAGTTCTTTG
The DNA here is from genome assembly GCA_001517045.1 of Pseudotsuga menziesii. NCBI lineage: Eukaryota > Viridiplantae > Streptophyta > Pinopsida > Pinales > Pinaceae > Pseudotsuga > Pseudotsuga menziesii. The sequence continues at coordinate 1,732,600 of LPNX010762955.1, forward strand.
GGGCAGAGTATGTTTCTCTCCATGTCCGCAAGAGCAACCTGGCGGCGTTTCAGTTGTATACCCAAACAATGGGCTATACAATTCACGATATTGAGGCTCAGTACTATGTTGATGGCGAGGATGCCTATGATATGCGCAAACAGCTTAAACCCAAGTCTGATGATCAAGAACAACAATCCACAGTGGCATCACCAAAGTCTGATGATCAAGAACAACAATCCACAGTGCCATCAGTACCATCGTCTGCGGCGGGTTGCGGTGGAGACAGTGCTGATGGAAAATTGCAGCCCACAGTTGATTAAAAGAGCAAGGAGTGGACCTAAAATTGGAAAGGAATCTGTTGAGATCTGCGGCCTTCACTTAGTACGTTAACTATTTTGTTTTAGTAGTCTTTTAGATATGAATTCATATTCGGATTATGTTATTTTTCTTTCAAAGTCTTTCACTTCTCTTTCAGAGCTGCGTACCTCTTTATGTTGTTGCTACTGGGATTCCTCGCATCATACGTTAACTCTTTTGTTTTAGATACGAGTTGATATTCATATTTTGATATTTTTCTTTTTATGGCTTGACAAAGTGTTTCATTTCTCTTTCAGAGCTGCGTATCTCTTTCTGTTGTTGCGACTTGTACATATCAAAATTACTGACCAAGTACTAGGCTTTCTCATAGGACTCTCACATTAATGATCTTGTTTTACGTTTTACTATCTACACTGCAATACGGATTCATGATACTTTGCTAATTCGGTTTTACATTTGTCCTAATTATGTAAGCGAAGCTTCACATTTAGCTTGGAATTTTTTGGAATATTTATCTTGTTGAATTATGTCTACTTTTGGTAACATTCCATATACCATTTTGTTATCTAATACCTTCTCCATGTGAGAAGTATATGATTGTTTGGTCTTCATGTGAGAAACATTCTTTTGTCTCGTCTAGTTTGGTTTTCTTTTCTATGACTAGCTACTCTTATGGTTTTATGGCATTCTCAATACTACCGTGGATCATGCCCTTATGATTTCTGAGAGGAGTAGTTCACATAAATTTTATCTATAGATAAACAAGCTTCAAGACCTTTCATTTCTAATACCAAGCTATTTTTTTATGTAACCAAGGTAATTTGCAAACATATGCTTGAACATAATCCAACATACACTTTCAAATGAATATTGCAAAGTGCAAAAGACAACCATGTTACAAAGAGAAATTAGATTATTTATATTAATTTTAGACCTCAACATGTCTTCCAATTTACATTGGTAATCCAACCACAACCCTTCACAACAAGTCTCAAAACCACAAGTATTGAGTAAGTTAAACAATGGCATACCATGGCACTGAAGGAGATTATTCAAGGTGACACTAGTGCCCATCCACATATTCAACTAATTCAAAATGACTTCACATGTTGGCAATTTAAGTATTTCAGGTCTTGAAATTCCAATGCATTTTCAGGCATTTCCTTTATGTTTCTGGAAGTGGATGTAGATGTATCCCATGAAATAAATTATGAATTGAACTTTCTAATGGTCTAAGAAATTCCCTAAACATAGTATGCATCAAAACATTACATCCTCAAAAATTTGATGTGTTAACTACTTCATTGGGGCTCATTCTAGTTTACAATCTTTTTCCATTTCATTGATTAATAGAATTCAAGTTTTATTGTACCATTGTTGTCTCCATAATATGTTGTGTGTGGGTTTCCATTTTATATTTCTACATTAATATTGTTATGTACATAATCCAGAACAAGAGAATCTTTAGGGTGAAAGGATATCTTGTGAATGTTATTCTTGATAGTTGAAGCCATGGACAAATTTAGGGAAAAAAATAGCCCATGGGCTAATTTTTTCAAAAAAAATTCACAAAATTTCATTTTTAAAAACATTTATACACCCAAATTCCATGGAAAAACATTTTTAACCTTAAAAAATGTTAAAGATTAAATAAAAGAAGCAGAAGATGGTGGAACAAACAATGGGCATATTGATTGCCTTCTCATAATTAGTCTAAGTATTTATAGGATTAGATCACAACAATACCATTGGCCAATACTATGGGTTAGAAAATACTATGGATCACTAATCAAATGAACTACTCAACCAAATGACTAATTAATGTTGCATTTGACCAGTGTGATTACATTTCTTAAGAATATCTTCAGCACTGTCAATGCCTAAGTGTTCTCTATGATATTGTAATGTAGTTGTTCCCAATGATTTGGTGAAGATATCAGCAACAGCTGCTTAGAGCCACAAAACAATAATGTAATATCTCAATTACTAACCAACTCATGAACGAAATTATAGCAAGTGTCACATGTTTTCTTTTTCTATGAAATACATTATGTTTGGACAACTGTATTGCAGAGCTATTACCACATAAAATAGAATTTGGATAATTTTCAATGTGTCCCATATCCTTTAAAAGTCTTCTTAGCCAAACTGCATGGAAAACTGCTATGGTGGTTGTGCCTACATACTCTATTTCTGCAGAAGACATGCTAACAATGGGATGTTTATAATATGCCCAAGAGGTCAGCTTCATACCCAAGTGAAAAGCATAACTAACTAAATGTCATTTTCATGTCATCAATACTTCCTAGAAAATCATTGTTAGTGTACCTTGTGAGAGTACTTTCTAGTGTATAAATGTACCAGAGGCCATATCCAAGTGTGCCTACAACATATCTCAGAATTATTTTTCCAACATCCCAGTGAGATTCTTTGGGAGTCTCTATAAATATGGAAATAAGACTAACGACATACATCAAATCAGGTCTAGTTTCAATCAAGTACATTAAACTGTGTACCATTCTTTTATAGAGTGTAGAATTTACGGTTGGTCCATCATCATCCTTTGTTAACTTGGTTCCTAGAGAAATGGGGGTTTTTGATGGTTTTCATTTATTGATTCTGAATCTCTATAAAATATTAGTAGCATACTTATGCTGACAAATGAAAATACCTTGATCCATTTGAGTAACTTCCAGACCAAAGAAGTACTTCATCAGACCTAGATCAACCATTTTAAATTCCTTTTTCATGATTGTCCTAAATTCTTCAAGCATTAAATTACCAGTGTGAATCATGTTGTCAACATAAAGACATGAAATCAACATGTTACCTTGCTAATCGATTTTTACATATAGAGTGGGATCATTTTTTTTCTGTTGAACCTTTTGTTGACCAGATAGGAGTCAATCCTACCATACCAAGCTCGTGGAGCTTGTTTTATACCATACAAGGCCTTTTTTAGCTTAAACACTTTGTTTTCATGGAATTTGACAGTATATCCATGTGGTTGGTCTACATAAACTTGTTCTTCAAGAATACCATTGAGAAAGGAATATTTCACATCCATTTGATAAACATGCCACTGATTGCATAGTGTAATGGCAAGTACATCTTTGATAGTATCCATCCTTGCTATGGGAGAAAATGTTTCATCATAATTTACACCATACTGTTGTGCATATCCTTTGGAAACCAACCTTTCCTTGTGTTTTTCAAGCTCTCCTTTTTCATTTATTTTGGTATTATACACCCAATTTAACTCCAATACCGGTTTTGTCATCAAGGACATCAACAAGATCCCAAGTCTATTTTTTCCTAATAAAATAAATCTCTTCATTAATTTCTTGTATGCATTATGCATCCTCGAATGCTTCATCAAAAGATGTGAGATGATAGGAAAACATAGCATACTGAAGTTGCTCATCAATAAAAGGAGTATGCTCATATAACTCTCTCAAACTTCTAGTTTTATGGTTCTGAGATGGACCGTCTACTGTTGTTTCTTCTTGATGATGTACTTGAATTATTGGAATTCTAATAGGTATATATGACATATCTGAAATTTATTTTTGTTGTATGTTTGAAGGATCACTCTAATTTTTCTTCAAGGAACTTCATATCTCTGCTCACCACAATATTTTTGGTGATAGGATTATACAATTTGTAAGGCTTGTGTTGTTCACTGTAATGACTGAAAATGAACTGTTGACTCTTCTTATCCATCTTTCTTCTGAGTTCATCAGGTACATGAGAAAATAAAATAGAACACAAAAATCTAAGATGTTGTACACTAGTCTTAGTGTCACTCTAGGATTCTTCAAGAATCTTGTCTTGGACACTCACCGTGGATGATATCTTTAGCAAGTAGATTGAGCATGCTACAGCTTCATCCCAATACTCATGTGATAGCTTCTTATCTAATAGAATTCTATGGGCCATGTTCAGGATTGTTTGGTTCTTTTGTTCAACAACTCCATTCTAATGTGTAGTGTATCTGGTAGTGAACTCTCTTTGAATTCCATGTTGCTTGCAGAAATTTATAAACCCATGCGAATCATATTTACCTCCACCATCTTACCCAAGAACTTTAATGAAATTTTCAAACTGATTTTCAGTCAGATCCTTGAAATCTTCGAACCTAGAGAAGGTATATGATTTGTTCTTAAGGAAATAAGCCCATATTTTCTTGCTAAAATCATCAATAAATGCTAGAAAATAAAAGCTACCTCCTATGGATTGGGTTTGCATGGGTACATAGAGGTCTGTATGAACTATGTCAAGATGTTATTTGGCTCGATATGTGGAAGTGGGGAATTTTTCTATTTCTTGTTTCCTAATGATACAATCCTCATAGGAGCTGGATTATTCATGTATAAATGGTAACCACTTGACCATGAATTTTTTGTGAAGGATATTGAGACTCTTGAAGGGAACATGACTAAATATATAGTTCCATAACTAGGGTTAATATAGACAAGAAACAATATGGGATACAAAATGTGGAAGGTTGACACTTTTGAGACTAAGAGGAAATATTATGTTCTTGGTCATTTCAAATTTAGTTATGAGTCTCCTACTGGGGGGTTTATCATAAATGGCACAATATGTATCATAAAATTGAATATCATACTTGTTCTTAAGTAATTGACCTATACTAATAAGATTGACATTCAGATGTGGTACATAGAAATCCTCATGAATAAACTTCATTTCATTTTTCTTTGTAAATACAAGAACAATACCCTTTCCTTTGGGTGGAACCAGAGAGGCATCTCCTAGCTTGGTATTCATGACAATAAAGGAATTCAATTAGAGAAAAGTGAGTTGTTACCTATCATGTGATTGTCGCAACTGCTATCTAGCAACCATAAATATGAGCTACAATGTTCTTCAGTTGCTTCATAGGAGAGGAACACAACTTCTGACAAATATTATTCTTCTTTTGAAACATGGGCTATGCCATTTTTTTTATCTGCTTGCTTCTTTCTACATTCTCATTCATAGTGAACATACTTCTTGTAGTATTTACACTGAATATTAGACTTATTGGTCCATCTCTTTCCTCTTCCTTTCTAAACTTGAGAGTTGTGAGAGTGCTCTGAGCGATTTGAATGTTCATGATTGGTTTTATCCTCTATATGAGGAGGCCCTCGGACTCTTCTTCCTCTACCTCATCCTCCTCTTCCTCGACCTCTACCAAGGAAATCCTGGGTAGTGAAAGAATTTGTCAGCTACTCCTCTTCTTGATTGAGTCGAGCTTCATGACATAGAAGGGATCTAGTCAATTCTTCTACGGTAAATTGAGATCGATCTTTTGCTTCTTCTATGGAAGTCACAACCATAGAAAATTTCTTGGTGAGACACTTTAGAATATTATGAAAAACTACCTTTTGTTCTAGAGGTTTTCCATAGGTTTGAAATTGGGTTACAATTCCTGAAACCCTAGTCATAAGCTGATCTACATTTTCGGTTTCCTTCTTTTTCAAACTTTTAAATTGAATTCGAAGGTTTTGTAATCTACCATTTTTACCCGGTATGTTCCATTGTAGGAATATGCGAGCAGTTTCCAAGCTTGATGTGCGCTAGTGGATTTTCAGATCTGTGGGAGAAGTGACTCCTTGATGCAACCTTGGATTTGCCATTTGGATATGAGATCTCGGTCTAGATGAGCTTCTACAAAATTGTTTTGGAATTACTTATTGCATCCAGAGCATTTGTATCAGGTTATTTGATCTCAATTTCCATCATATCCCAACATGTTTTGAGCTGGAAAGATGTCTTCATCTTGATAGACCAAAAATCATAGTTGGTATCAATCAATATGGGTCTAGAGATAAGCTTCAAATTTGAGGTTCTTTTGTTGGTAGTATCCATCTTCTTATGACTATTTTATTGATCAAACTCAATCTGTAGATATAATAGAATATTTTTTGCTTTAGCTCAGTGACGGTCCTTATATAGCTTTCACAAGCCATTAGAAGGGTGTGTCAGTCAAAAACCTTGTAAGTGAAGAGTGTCCAATGCACTTTTATTTTGGACAAGGTGTGTCATCGACGCTCTTTTTCTTAAGACAAGGTGTATCACTGACACACTTTACCTTCAGGAAGGGTGTGTCAATGGGTCAGTGACACACTTTTTCTTTAGGCGGGGTGTGTCAACACTAAAGAGAGATGAAAATGAAAAAATACACTTGATTCCTTGATGTGTTCCGGATTCGATCACAGCCTACATGTTTGTGTGCTTTCCACTATGTGAAAAGGATTACCCAAGACAAAATGAATGGACCAAGCCATACGCTCTGATACCATGTTAAAGATTAAATAAAAGAAGTAGAAGATAGCGGAACACATAATGGGCATATTCATTTCCTTCTCATAATTAGACTCAAGTATTTATATAATTACATCACAACAATACTATGGGCCAATAATTTTACCATTGAGATTACATTTCTTAACAAAAATCATCAAACGTTTCCTCAAACTATCTAAAATCATTACAAATATTAATCATTTTACAAAAATATCACCCAACAATTTATGGTTGGAAATTTAAGAACCATTAATATTCGTGAAGGTTTCTACACTTTAAGAAAGTTATTGACCCTTAAAAATATTCGTGGTGGAATCCAAAAGAACAACTAATCTCCTTAAGCAATGCAATAATTGAAGCTTAAAATTGTTGATCATTCTCCCAGATATCCTTCTAGATGGATGTATAGAGGAAAATAAGTATTGGTCAAGGAATAATGTAGTGTGCCACATATACTTCAACCATTCCAAGATAAATTTCTACGTAATGTTACTCCATTGAATATGTCACCAGTATAAACTATGCCATATTTTTTTTTACTTTTCATTTCACCTTAAGAATCCCATATCACTCAAGTATCCTAGTCACTATGTGGCACCAACATGACCTTTCTCATTGGGTTTAACCAACAACCAATTCACATCATTCAAACTACAAATAAAATATTAGTCATCATTAATGTTACAAATTGAATTATGAATGTCATGGAAACCCAAGTTTCCTTCAATACACATATATAAACAAGTATGCTCAAATCACCAAATACATTAACCATTGTACTCTTTGATCCATCTCAACAATGATAGAAAAAGAATCAAGTGTCCATAAAGCATAAGTACATCAACATATAATACCGTAACTATGTCAAACACATAATACAACATATATATTTGGAAACCCCAAAACGTGGAGAAATCCCACTCCAACCTTAGTATCCAATAGTGAATCTAGAGAAAGGAATACCCCATTTGGGGTTGAGCATTTTTTATAATATCCTAATCAAGATATAAATACATCAAGAATCCATGTGGCATGTCACCTTAAGAGAGTGCCTCAATTCAAAATATGTTTGTTTGTGACACTAATTTGATCATCCATTATTTTCCTCATGATCAATCTTGATGATGCCATGCACCATATAAACCTATCTCTAGCTTACATATAACCATCCAATTCTTGTTCATCATTGTATAAGATCCACTAACTCATTTTACCTTATTAAAGTACAACTAGGTTTGCCTTTCCCTAATCCACCTCATCGTGACTCAAGCGGTGACATTGTGGCCCAAGTGGTGACTTCAACACAAAATTTCCTCATCTTGACAAAAACAATGATATATGTATCCCAAATAGATACTTTACAACATAGAAATGCACACCAAGGCATTCCATTTTGGCTATTTTGGCTTTGCCAATGAAACTTTCCATATTGAGATGCTCGTTCCAAATGTTCATAGAATGTTATATTCATTCCAAATCATTCTAGAATTGTTCTCAATTTCTCCAACCTACTACAAGTTTTTTAGGTTGTTTTAGGTTGTACAAAAATTGATCCATGACATTCTAGTCCATTCCAAGTTGTTCTAGTTCATTCTAAAATCCTTATACGGTGTTCCAATTGATGGATTTGAACATTCCATATCATTCCAAGTAGTTCTATAATGTTCCACAAAGTCCCCATATGTTCTCAAACCAACACAAGACCAACAAAACCAAGGAATTACAATATCCAACAAGGTGTCATCATAACACACAAATTTAAGTTCCTCTAAACAAGTTGAACTCTACCATCCATCTATGTCTTCATGTATTTATAAAAAACATGCCAAACTATTTGTCATCTCAATTCATTGCTCTTGCTCTATTAAACTACCAATGGGAAGAGTATCTGCACACACTATTTTATTCCTCCATATCCTATGTAGTTATTCAATATGCCAAAACTCAGAATTTAGAAACACCTATAATACCTTAGGAATGAACCATTAAGATACTTGGTTCCATATGTCCTTTCAAAATATCTCCACGAAGTAGATAAAAATGAGTTTTCATACTCAAATTATCATTAAATTTGAATGACATAAAAATAACTATGCCTCATGTCTAGAAATAGAAACAAAATGTCCTCGTCAAACCCTAAACCAAGACACTATCAACCTCCAAGCCTAGAATATATTATGCTCATACAAAATCAACTAGCATGACTATTTGGGACCTACATTTATCCCAAGGTCTTGAAATGCTATCTCTAACACTAGTGAAAGATGAGAAACACTAGTTGATAGGATACCCAAAGTTTGTATGTGTGAACACTAAGTATAATTGTGCAGATCATTGTTATCTTCACACATCATATTTTGCAGAAAGGTCGAATGCATAAAGATGCAGAAGTATTTTGAAGAAAGGGACATGAAAGATGAAAACATGTTTTGAAGAAAGGTATGAAGAAAGACACAAACATATTTTGGAGGAATGGTCTGACATAAGACATAGACATGTTTTGGAAGGAAGGTATAACACAGATATTTAGGCACAAACCCACAAACGTAGATATGAATTATTTTGGGAAACAATATGATGCATATACATACATAGATTAATTATTGCGATAGTTCTGTAACTTGAAGAGGAAGACATAGATCATAATCATTTTGGGAAACTGAATTATGCATATATGAAGTCACAGATCAGAATAATTCAATAGTTGGAAATTTTGAAGAAATAACATTTCACTACTTGCTATACACTCACATTTCATATTAGGGAGACATGGCAAGGAAAAGATCAGGGGGCTCAAACCTCCTTCCAATGGGTGCTGGAGAATAAAAGGAATTTGTCACTTCCACACCTGGAAAGCGTAGCTGTTCAACATATCTGATATTGAATCCACAAGTCGCAGTTTGAACGAAAATATTGATATTTGTTTAGGTGAATTCCTAGAGGTCATAATATGAATCTTACACAGATAGAAGTTGTGGTAGGTTGGTGCCAACAGACCACAATTTGTACTTGATATCAAATGAACATCTGAATGAGTGGGTGCTCATGATCAGAGGATGTAATCTCCCATTGATGTAACTTTTCATATATATATATATTCTCATATGTTTGTTTGGTGTTCTATTTATTCATGTGAATATTTTAAAAATGAAAATCAACATATTTTGGATATATATCTGTTATTATTGATGTAATACACCCAATACCCTTAGTCTCAAGATGAGGGATGAGGTGTAAAATTTTTCCTTCAAACTCAAGAATCCAACTAGAGTCAACCCAAATGGTTTCTTAACTGTATCTTACATTTCATTCTTAAAATTCAATTTCGTTTGAAATTAGTTATGAAACTAATAACATAATCACTTGCATAATGTTATAACTAATTATTACCATCATAACTTACTACTACATTATCAATTATGTGAAAAACTATTAGACCAAGTTAATTAATACTTGGTACACATTCATTTTTTGTACACACTACATTACAAGTAAATACTCTTAGAATAGTAGTACTACAACCTAAAATATTATATCAGTAATTATAAAAGTGTGCACTAGATGTAATAATCTTGCTATAAATCATAACATGTTGTACTTAAAAGGCATACTCATTTATTATTAAGGCCCTTTCCAATTTTATTATAAGTCAATTAATTCTATGTTTTATGTTAGAATCCAACTAAGAAAATACTTTCACCTAAACATATTTAACCATTAAAGCCTACACATTTCAACTACAACATCTTTATGAGCATATATTCTAATTCACTTAGTCATGTTCATGCTACCAACAAGACTGATAAAAATTTAGTTGGCTTGTCAAGGTAATATCTATGATCATACATTCCATTCAACTAATATAATTTTGAACATTAACATGATCTAACATACCTATATTTTATTAATCTGTCACATTAATATAGGGACTAGCACACAATCTCACAAAATATTTTAGACAATTAAGCATGGAAATGGCATAATGGTGCCGCAATAGAATGTTGCAGCTCTGTATAATCAATAAAACAATGATAGTACAATACAATGGTCATGCAGAATGCATGAATACCAAGAAAATTTGAATACTCAAGGATATCATTTGAATTGCATGGATGTGTGTAGCTTAACTGAATGTTAGCCACAATCGGCACACATAGTTAACCACCAAGCTAATCAATAACTAACTCTCACACTAAGTCCTAACTGAATCGGAGTACAATAGATGATTAAGTCTAACTAAAAGTGACTCATCACATGTAACTGCATGTCCAAGTGAAGGAGGTAGCACATCCATAACTCCAAGTAGCTCCGATGGAGTTAACTGAAGTAACACATGTCATCAAAAGTGGTTGTAGGTGTCAGTGTTAGCTCCAGTTCATAAATAATGACAAAAAATAATCAAATAATAAATGGAGGCTCCTTCACAACTTAGCTTAACTGATTGTAACAATCAGTTAGCAATTAGGTACATTTATGACACTGATATCACCCTAGAAATGCTCCCTGTTTGAAGGAGGAAACCCAGTTAGCCTCCCTGAATGAAGGAGAAGGATTAGATGGCATCCTTTACTGAAGGAGGGCATGGGTGAGCTCATGCTGATGTTATAGTGTGCTCATCTGATTCCAGGTAAGTCAATTAAACTGAGGATAGTGGGTAAGTAGGAAAAAATTGACCAAATAAGTGTGCATGTTGGGTAAATGACTCCAACATATTTAACCATTCACTTATCACATAATCATCAGAAGTTTACAATATTACGGAAGTAATTACAAACATGTAGTAAACTTATATATTTTAAAACACATTGATCTCAATGATAAAATATACATGATACTCAGATAATAAGAATTAGACACCATTTAAATACTTATACGAATCATTTGACCTAGGGACAGAAGGCATAAATACAACTTTCCACCCAACTATAGGTTCTCTATCTGGCATATAGTCTTTATTCCAAGAGGCCACCCCCGAGCTGGGCAATGAATCCACTAGAATGAAAAAACTAAAGGATCCCTCTGATCAAGACATGAAAGTTGTGTCTACACCCTCTAACTAGGATTTCCATGAATTATGGTCTTTTGGAAACCCAATATCTTATATTCTTATTAGGATAACTTATCAATGGGAGATTTATCATTACCACATTGTCAAGTTGTTAATTATATAATTCATTAGTAGGTAATCAAATTCTCTACTCTTAATATTATTAACTGTAGTATATGAACAATATGTCTTCTCTTAATATTATTAACTCTAGTATATGAACAATTAGAAACCCAATTCTATACTCCTTCCTTTCCCTTTCCATGCATTATCCTCATTAACCACCCTCAACAAAGGAGCTAGCCCTTGGGACTGAAAAAGCCATTTCCATTCTTGATCGGTGGATCCCCCATGGCCTTTTGGTGGAGTCCTCTTCCTTCCTCCAAACGTTGCATGAGCTTAGACGTAAATAACTGTGCATGCGGTTATCTTTTATTAGGATTATGCAAGAATTATTTACCACACATTTGACCTAGAATTTAGGATCCACTCTATACTTACACCAAAAACCAATTAATGGTCATTATCTAGAAGATACCGTAGGTCCAAAGGTTTGTTATTTACGAACTATCATAATTGTATTCATTAATGTCTAAACGGTTTTTGAAAGGAGTTGGCTAATCTCTAGACCATTTGCACCTTTTTAGGTGGGGTTGGTTAGAACTAGGTAACACGATTTGTTGTTGAAAATGAGAATTTCGGTGTTAAGATTGCAATTTTTATTGTAGAAATGGATTCAAGACCCTCGGTTACCCTTGGGGCACCCAGATTATACAATTCCAATCACTGAAAACTACCCTTTCAACAATTTTTGTCGAATTTTGACAAAAAAACTCACCAGAGTTTAGGTGCAAATGGTCTAGATTTTAGCTTACTACTTGTTTAAATCTTAGCCTAACACCCGATTAAAGAATAGAATAATATTAATAAATTCTAGTTAGTGATCAAATATTTTATTTCGTTTTAAAGTCCTTTACCCCATTAGTAGGTGGCCTAATTTATGATGAGGTATAGGTGTAATCTCCCAAGAAAATTATCCCTCTTCCAAAATAATTTATATATAATAATAACTAAACAATTTATTTTATATTATATTTATATTTATTACTGTTATATATATTAATGTTTTTAATTAATTACATTGAAGTTCTTTGAAATAAGATGATTTAAAGGATCTTTTCCAGTATAAATTTGAGCATCTAGAGTCTGGTTTTAAATATTTGGGTTTCTATATAAAACCCAACATCTATGGAGTGAAGGATTGGCAATGTATCATTAAAAATATTGATAAAAGGATTTCAAAGGATTTCAAGTTGGTCATACAGATTTCTAACTCTTGGGAGTAGGATAACACTCATTAAAGCCACTCCACAAAGCATCCCTATATACTGGTGTTCTCTGATCAAGATTCCAGCATCTATCATCTCTTCTATAAGGAAAATTATTTTTCATTTTATATGGTCTGGATCAACTGCTGAAAGAAAATTCCATTTAGCATCGTGGGAGTTATTATCTTCTCCAACGGATCAGGGTGGTTGGTGCATAAAAAAATTGTTTGTATTAAACTCTGCTCTACGCCTTAAATCACTCTGGAGATGTCTCTTTTCTTAGAGTTTGTGGGGTGAGGTAATGAAATCAAAATGTTTGAAGAATATTTCTATCAATAGTTGGATTAGGAAGTCTGAGTTCTATTGTGCAAATGCATCAATTATTTGGATTAGTATGATGAAAGTAATTCACTAGCTGAAAAAATGCATAAGATGGAATATTGAGAATGGGAAAAACATTCTAATTGTCATTGATCCTTTTATAGGTGATTCTGGCTGACCCTATATTCCAATAGAAATTATAGAGCATTTCGAATGGATTGATATGAATACTCTGAATGTTATGGTGAGGCCTAAGTGGGATATCCTTAAAGGTGGATATTGGTTAAATGCAAGAGATTTGGGACTGAGTGGTCAGTGGGAAGACAAATGGGACTCTTACACTAAAGTTCTAAATATTGTTGGTATAAATCAAAACAATGAAAAAGACACTCTGGTATGGTCTGAAAAAAAGAAAAATGGGGTCTTGACAGCTAAATTGGCATATGAGTTCATGATAAAAAAAGTTAGTCATGTGGTGGAATCCTATTGGTCCAAAGGTTTGTTGAAATGAAACATCCCAACCAAATTAAGATGCTTCTAGTGGTTAACCCTTAAGAAAAAAATCCTTACTTTGAAAAATTTACTGAATAGAGGTTGGCAAGGTCCTAGTATTTGTCTTATGTGCAGAAATGAAGGTGAATATACTTATTGTTTATTTATGGAATGTTCTTTTTGTTTGGATGTTTGGAAAAATATAAAATACCATCTTGGTCAAGGATAATTTTAGGGGCGAAATTTATCCCATGGGCTATTTTTAGGGTTTTTTCTCCAAAAAAAGATTTTCCATTTTGCATTTTTTGACGCCCTGTTTTGCTCAATTTCTACGGGGTAAACTTTTTTCATCCTAAAAATCACCAAATTATTATATAAACGATAGAAAATCCTTGAAAATTAAAATATTTTTTGAAAAATATTGCCAAACATTTTTTAGTTGGTGTTTTAAGAATTGGTAAGATTCGCCAACATTTATAAACTTTTAAATTAGTATGGTTCCTTAAAATCATCCCTGATCTTGGTATTAGTTCTTGTTGGGGATTTTGTAGTTTAGAAAACTCTTTTCAAAACAAGATTTGGAATATATATATAAATTGCTGCCAATTTTTGTCTCCTGGTGTATATGGATTTATAGGAATTCCTATGTTTTTCTAGATAATAGGCCAAATGTTCATATTTGCATCATGATAAGTTTGAATCTATTTAAGGAATATGAGAATATTGTCTACAAAAGGATCACGAAAAATCTATTTAAGCCAGCAGAGGTTTAAAATGGAGCAATTGGATTCTTTGATGGTGCATCCCAGGGATGATTTTAAGGAACCATACTTATTTAAAAGTATATAAATGTTGGAGAATCTTACCATTTCTTAAAACACCAACTATAAAATGTTTGGCAATATTTTTCAAAAAATATTTTAATTTCCAAGGATTTTATATCGTTGATATAATAATTTGGCAATTTTTATGGTAAAATTTTTTTACCCCATGAAAATTGGGTGAAACAGGGCTTGAAAAAATGAAAAATGGAGAATCTTTTTTTGGAGAAAAACATGGAAAAATATCCCATGGGCTAAATTTTTCCCCTAAAATTATCCCTAGTGCATCCAAATTGTATAATTGTGGATGTGGTTTTGTCCTTAACTTAAATAAATATGAATTTTTGTATTTCAATTTTTGTGGGGGTACGAGGACAAACACAAAAGATGAAATCTTAAGTTTATTTGGTCTTCCTCTTATAGCTTCTCTTATTGGAGTATCCAATATCAGTATTTATGGGGACTCAAAGATTATTATAGACTCGGAGAATGGTATTTCAAAACTGCAGGTTTTATCTCTTAGTCATTGGAGTCATAAAATCCAACTTATTAGAAAGTATTTTGAAAGCATTTATTTCATCCACATTTCGAGGTGTTACAATGCTACATCAGACTCACTTCGAAAAGACACTCTCATAGTTGTTTGGATTTGCAAGTATTCAATAATATATGGTAGGGAAAAAGACCTTTGAAGGATTTTTTGATCTAAAGAAGCTTATATTCAGAGCAGAATTTGAAGATGTTAGACTATAGAGTAGATATTATTTTGTCTTTTTGATCAATTGTTGAAGCACTGAAAGGAATAGTCTTCTGAACTAGCTAGAATATTGAATCATTTGGGTTATGTAATGTATATCTCAGATAACTTTTTCTGAAATTATTGTAAGGGACTGTAAGAAGGTTGTATTCTTTCCTTGATTTGATATAAATAGTCGGAATGTTTTTTTGTGAAAAAAAAATTCAGCTTCTTCCTTTATATAAACCACCCAATGGAGTGAAATATTTATATGGTGTAAGGAAATTATTTTCTTGTTTGAACTGAACTAAATATATGTTAGACATGGTAATTAATATTTTTCTTTGATTTATAGAAATAATATGATAATTTATATTAATAATAGTTTATTTTTGGCAATTATCATTGGATAATACTATTATTTAGATGTTAAGAATATTTACATATTCTTTAGATTTGTATTAATAATAATTGATTTTATGTTAATAGACAAGGAATGATAACTTGCATCAACTAGAGATATATGTTTACAGGATTATTATTCATAATTAGGTCTTCTCACAACCCAAGGTATCAAGATGACCTAAATTCATCTTTTATCAATTGCCTAGGATCCTTTAGCGTTTAATCCTCCCCCCTGGTGGATCTGTTCTGCTATTGTTTAATTATATCATGCCTCAGTCTCCTAGGTCTACTTTATCTATTTATTTCCAAATCAAATTAGGATTTTATTCATGCATGGATCGAATTAAGATATCATAACAATACTACAACATTTACTGATGGGGCATTGGCCTTAATATCCTCATCATAAACTATAATAGAATTACAATTACATTTTGATTACAATAAGGTAGGTAGGAGTAAAGAGGGGTATGAAATATGATTCACCCCCTCACCTATTAGTATTAAATTAATGGCAACAATTGGTATCAAAGTGGGTGTATTCAGTAAAGAAACTAACATCTAGAAGACTAATCTAGCACAAAAATGACAAGATCAGAAGTATCTCCGAAGGTCACAAAGGATGCATTAAAGGATGAAGAACTCATTGAAGTGGAAATTGAAGGAGAACTCATCAGTGCTCTTGAATAATTAGAAAAATACAACAAGAAAAACACGGCTTTGAAAGAGCATCTTGCAGAACAGAAGGAACAAATTGAACAAGCAAGGAAACTTAGAATGGAAATAATGTAACAACTAGCACAACAGGAAGAAAAGTCTAAACTAGAAGGTGAAATAGTTAAATATGAAAGAAAGTATGCTGAAGGAAAATGATCTGTTGAATTTTGGTTAAAAATTAGGGATTCCATAGAACTATAGAACACCAGAAACAATCATCAAAAGCTATCTCAAAGATGTCAAAAATTATTTACCAAAGAAAGAACAAATGTATACAACAGAGGCATAATATTCTCCAAAGACATTCCTACACTACTAATATTTGCTCGGTGAATAAGGTATCAAAATCTCTATATAGGAAATTGCTTTTTATGTAGAAACTTTGGTCACAAAACAGTAAACTGCATTAAAGCCCATCAAAGAAACTAGTTTAAAGAGTATAAATTATCCCACAAAATGGATGAGCATAAAATGCAGACTAATGTTCCAGAAGAATACTCAAAATCATTTATTCCCTTGAATACATAACATGAATTCCAATAATGTGGCAGCTTCGGACAAAAATCGAACTTTGTGAAAAATGTATTTCACCATAAATCAATTATCACCCAAAGAAAAATCCCACATGATCAGGCTATGAAGACTACAAACCATCACTACATGCGTAGAATAAAAGGGATGAGTGGTATATTGATATTGAATGTTCTAAACATATGGCAGATGACAACGACAATTTCTTAAAAATCATGGAAGAAAAGGGAGGAAATGTCTACTTTAGAGATAATGGCTTAGCCAAAATCATAGGCAAAGGAATGGTCACTCAAGGGAACCAAAGGACCAAAGCATATTATTCCCTATTGGTTGAAAATATGAAACTTAATGTTCCCATTGTGTGTCAAATGTGTGATTAAGGACATACTCTCACCTTTGATTCAGAAAAAATGTAGGATAAATCATAGAAATACTGGAAGTTTGGTAGAAACCACCTCTAGAACTCCCAACAATGTTTACATACTAGATGAAAAGGGAGAAATATGTTTCCTAGGACAAGTAGATTGAATTTAGCTCTAGAATAGAAGAACAGGACATATAAATTTTGAAAATCTAGTCAAAATCAACAAAATGCAAGTTGTACGAGATATTCCAAGAATTGCAAAACCTATGCAAACACTCTATAAACACTGTCAACATGGAAAACAAAAAAGAGTTAGTTTGAAGGGAAAATAATGCTCTACATCAAAACTACTAGAATTATTTCATACAACTCTATGTGGTCCCACCAGAATAAAAGGGTTGAAAGGTGAATTCTACTTCGCATTGTTCATATATGTCTTCACTCAGACAATGTGGGTCTTTTTCCTTAAAAATATATATATGAAATTTTTTAATGTTTCAAGGCTGTCAAAATTTTTATGCCATCAAAATTTTGATGGGATAATTGATTGACCATTATCCCATCAAAATTTTGCTCAATTTTGAGCCCCAGAAATTGCTTCAAGAGCCCCAAATCGCTCATTTCAAATGCATTGTGGAGAGCAATTTTGATGACTGAAGCAGAAGTAACTATGCTACATGTTTTTAGAATAATCAACCCATAGTTTACCCATTTAGACATTAATTTAATTATTTCTATCTTATTAGCCTAGTTCATGTGTCCCACCTTGTGCAAGTTGTCTTTTACCTATCCATAGTGGTCAAACTTGCCTCATTTGACTCATGTAGCGCATGGGAAAGCCCAAGGAATCAAATCTAATTTAAAACTTTCCTCCTGGGCACCCTTCTGCTTTTTCTACTTTATTGCCTGCTTTTTCAGTGTTTTAAGGCAAATAGGAAAGCTAGACTAGGTGAGGTGAACTAGTTTTTTGTCCTCTTCATCCTCCACTATTTTCTCCATGTAAAAGCATGTATGAGCTGCCATTCCACCACTCTTTAGCTTTCCTAATACATTTTGCTAATTCGTGAGCTCCATGACAGATTTGGGATCAACTTTTTACACCTATGGGGGATTTGCTTATTTTTAGTAAGCCTGCTTCATGCTAGATTCGAATTGCTCCTCATGCATTCGAATCCATGATGTATGTTATTTATTCAGAAACCTATTATTTTACGGGGTTGGCTATTGTACACTGATTTAATACAGTTTAGTGTTCAACTCCAATTTTCAGTCTCTTTGTGAGTGATTTTGCATGATCAAATGTTAATTGTTGTGAGTAAATTTAATCTATCACCTGGTTCAATTTCCACATGGTATCAGAGCCATTGTATATTTTTTATCTCCTTCAAAAGTTGTTTTGCAGGTTCGACATCAGTGACTGGGAGCCTTCTACTGACAGCCGGGACATATTTTCTAAGCTATGGATCAATCACAGAAAACTATCTTGACTCCTTTCAATTTCTTTGAATGGAAAGAAGAGATGGAGATACTGTTGAGAGAGAAATGGCTCTACAGGGTGACTATGGCAACAGAAGCAGAGCCCAATGCAGCTGCAGAGAAGATAAAATGGCACAACAGGAGGGATGAGGCTTATGGCCTCCTGTGTCTGAGTATTTCCAGATACCTCCTTTTCCATCTTGATGCATTGAAATCACCGAATGAAGTATGGGAGAAGCTTTCTGATATTTTTGGAAAGACAGATGAGATGATGGGACATCAAATCGAAAATGAGCTGATTTCTCTGAGTCCAACAAGCTTTGAATCCCTGCAGCTATATTTCTCCAAGTTCAAAGCACTAGTTTTGCAGCTGAAACAGTGTGGTATCGAAAAGAAAGATGATCAGCTCATACTGTCCATCCTCTCAAAGCTGGGCCCTAATTATTCAGTGTTTGTTTCGACCTTCTATGCCATAAAACTGACAGCTCGAACCTGGAAGATGCCTAGCCTTGCAGATTTTATGGAATCTCTCACACAAGAACAGGACAAGCTGGTGATGATGGGCACCATCAAACCATCCAAAGATCAAGCTTTGATTGCTGGAGATTAGAAGGTGGATTCAAAAATCAAAAAGAAAGCTAAAAAGCCACCTGAGCAAAAGAGAGACAAGAAACAGTATCCGGAGGATCAACAAGGTCCCAAGAAGAACTGCCAGAAGAAGAAGAACAAAGGTGAAATGAACATGTGCGCATACTGTAATAAGGGAAATCACTCTGAAAGCTCTTGTATGAAAAAGCAGATAGACATGCTGACCAACTCCTGGAGAAGAATGGTATCTCCCTTCCAGAAATCTCAAAGAAGAGAGAAGGAGGATCAAGTTCATATGACAGAGAGAGAGTTCATGCTCTAGTTGCTGGCACATCAAGCTCACCCAGTTTTATCATTGATTCTAGAGCTTCAAGACACATGGTTTCAACTAAGGAGGCATTCTCCTCACTGGATATGTTGAAAGGACCATCTATTGTACTGGGAGATGACTCTCTCACTGAAAGTAAAGGAAAAGGAATAATAGATCTTGATCATGGTCAGTTCAGCAATGTGCTGTATGTGCCTGGTCTCACCTCCAACCTCCTGTCAGTGTATCAAATGACCCACACTAGGTCTCCTAAGAAGGTCATATTCTCCCCCGATGAAGTTGAGATCACAGAGATCTCAAGTGGTATATTCATTGCAAAAGGAGTTGCAAATCATGCTCAAAAGGTATACATGTTCTCACACTTCCTACCTTACTCAAACCCCTCTGCTCTTCTCATTCATGCTAATGAAGCCAGAAAGATTTGGAATGAAATATTTGGCCACCTAAATTACAAGTATCTTTCTGATCTTAGTGAAAAAGAGATGGTCATAGGGTTTCCCAAGATAAAATTTTCCAAAGGATTCTGCCAAGGTTGTATCCTAGGAAAACACCCAGAGCACAAATTTGAGAGAGCTAGTCATGAGAGAACCTCTGCAACCCTCGAGCTGATCCACAGTGATGTTTCTGGCCCATTCCCTCATATGCCCATGAGTCAAGCCAAATATGCATTCACTTTTATTGATGACTTTTCCAGGTATTGCCGGGTTCACTTCCTGAAACACAAGTATGAATTTTTTGGCCTATTCAAAGTCTTTAAGGCTTTGGTTGAAAACAAGTCTGGAAGGAAACTCAAGGCCCTCAGATCTGAAAATGGTGGTGGGTATGTCAAGTATGATTTTATTAATTATTGTGCAGATGCAGGTATTCAGATGCAGCATTCTATCCCTTACACACCACAGCAAAATGGCGTTGCTGAGAGGAAGAACAGATCACTGAAGGAGATGGCAACATGCATGATGGATGCCAAAACTTTGCCACCAAAGTACTAGGCCGAAGCTATCAACTATGAAGCCTATATTCAGAATAGGGTGCCTCACAAACAACTTTATGGCATGAATCCCTTTGAATCATGGAGTGGGCACACGCCAGATGTGACCCATTTCAGGATTTTTGGCTCAAAGGCTTGGGCTAGAATCCCGACAGAGAAGAGGAAGGCTTTGCAGCCCCAAATCCAAGAGTGTCTTTTTGTTGGATACTTTGAAGATTCAAAATGGTACAAGCTGATAAATTTTAGCACAAACAAATCCTTCATTGAAAGGTGTGTTCAGTTTGAAGAAGAACCCCTTCCAGCGGTGGAAGTTGGTGAAGCCTCTTCACCACTTGAACCTCAAGAAGTAAGTAAAGAGTTTGTTGAACATGCTGATTCTGATTTGTATGATGGATATGAGTTTATTGCAGACCCTAACAGCCCCACAAGGAAAAAATGGGCAGCCAAGACACTACATCCAACAAGTGAGCTAGCTGGGGATCCCAATGACCCAAGAAGGACTAGATCTCAATTTGAGAATGGTATGTGCATGAAGGATCCTATGTTTGCTGAAAAATGCTATTTGATGGTGGAGTCTGATTCTCAAACATATGAAGAAGTAGCAGGAGATCCAATATGGCAAACAACCATGAAGGAGGAGTTCATCTCACTCCAGAAGAGCAACACATGGGAGCTAGTGGATCTTCCCCCAGGGAGAAAACTAGTACAATGTAAGTGGGTCTATAAGACCAAATTTGCTGCTTATGGTTCACCACTAAAGTACAAGGCCAGATTGGTATCCAAGGGCCACTCACAGGTTCATGGCATAGATTACAATGAGACTTTTTCCCCAATGGCAAAAATGGATTCTATCAGGCTAGCTCTAGCCATTGCAGCCTCAAGGCAATGGGAGGTACATCACATGGATGTAAAATGTGCCTTCCTAAATGGAGATCTCACTGAGGAGATATATATGCAAAAACCTCAAGGTTTTACTACTAACCCTTCTCTTGTGTGCAGGTTGAGAAAGTCATTGTATGGGCTAAAGCAAGCCCCCAGGGCTTGGTATGCCAAGATTAATGGCTTCTTGCTATCACTGAATTTTGTTCAGTGAAAATCAGATCCAAAAGTCTATTTGAAGTTAGTTAATGGTTCATTAATTATCATTGTGTTATATGTTGATGACCTCCTCATTACAGGAAGCTCACAGGCTAAGATTGCTTCCTTAAAAGGAGCTATGAACCAAGCCTTCTCCATGACAGATTTGGGGCTCTTAAGTCAATTTTTGGGGCTTTAGATTGCTCAAACCAAAGCTGGAATCAAGTTGCACCAGTCCAAATATGCCTTGTACTTGCTGAAAAAATTCAGAATGAAGGATTGCAAAGCAAGCAAAACTCCTTTCCTTTCAGGAGTGAAGCTGATTCTTCACCGATGGTAAACAATACACTGTATAGGCAATTGATTGGATGTTTGTTGTATCTGACACATACTAGACCTGATATTTGTTATGTAGTAAGTGTGGCTTATATTTTCATGGATCAACCCCAAGAGATCCATTGGAAAGCATCCAAAAGGATCCTTAACTTTGTTCAGGGAACAAGGACACATGGGATCTTCTATAAAGCAAAATCTTATCTTGATTTGATTGGATTTACTGATAGTGATTGGGCAGGTGATAGCACAGATAGAAAGTCTACTTCAAGATATGTGTTCATGCTTGCAGAAGGGCCAATCAACTGGTCAAGCAACAAACAGAGTGCCATTGCACTCTCATCTACAGAAGCAGAGTACAGAGGAGTTGTTAATGTAGCAACTCAATGTTTATGGTTGCAGCGTTTACTTGGAGAGTGTTGCTTTGAACCAGAGTACTCAACTACCATCTACTGTGATAACTAGAGTACCATTTGAATCTGCAAAGATCCAGTTCAGAAGCAGAGAACCATACACATTGAGATCCATATGCACTACATCAGAGAACTTGTGCATGATGGCACCATTCACCTACTCTTCTGTTCATCTTCAGAACAAGTAGCTGATATCTTCACCAAAGCATTTTGTGAGAAGACCTTCAGCAATCTCAAATAACTACTGGGGATTGCTGATCATGCTGTGAAAGCATGAGTGAAGACAATATTCTACAATTTTGTTTTACAGTCCATGTTTAAGGGAGGATTTTCCCAAGTTGGTTTTGCATCTTTCCTTGTTTAAATGGACATGCAGTATGTAAAGGGTGACTAATCCTTGTCGCTAGGCCCTATAATTTTCTGATATATTACTCATAATTCAGTATTAAGGGGGGGTTTTAGAATAATCAACCCATAGTTTACCCATTTAGACATTAATTTAATTATTTCTGTCTTATTAGCCTAGTTCATGTGTCCCACCTTGTGTAAGTTGTCTTTTACCTATCCATAGTGGTAAAAATTTCCTCATTTGACTCATGTAGTACATGGGAAATCCCAAGGAATCAAATTTTCTTTATTCTTGGCCTCCTAGGCACCCTTCTACTTTTTCTACTTTATTGCCTGCTTTTTCAGTGTTTTAAGGAAAATAGGAAAGCTAGACTAGGTGAGGTGAACTAGTTTTTTGTCATCTTCATCCTCCACTCTTTTCTCCATGTAAAAGCATGTATGATCTGCCATTCCAACACTCTTTATCTTTCCTAAGCCATTTTTCTCATTCGTGAGCTCCATGACATATTTGGGATCAACTTTTTACACCTATGGGGGATTTGCTTATTTTTAGTAACCCTGCTTTATGCTAGATTCGAATTGCTCCTCATGCATTTGAATCCATGATGTATGTTATTTATTCAGAAACCTATTATTTTATAGGTTTGGCTATTGTACACTGATTTAATACAGTTTAGTGTTCAGCTCCAATTTTCAGTCTCTTTGTGAGTGATTTTGCATGATCAATTGTTAATTGTTGTGAGTAAAATTAATCTATCACCTACTTCAATTTCCACACATTTAGTCAGTAATTCATCAACATATAAAACAATAATAATCAAATTACCATCATACTACTGTATACACACATTCAGATCTAATTTACACCTTTGGAAGTTTTGCGAGAGAAGGAAGGCATCCATCTTGGAATACCACTCTCTTGGGGCCTGTTTTAACCCGTATAGTGACTTCTTTAGCTTGCAAACCAAAGATGGATCAGAAATGCATCCCTCAAACTACTTCATGTATATCTCCTCATGAATATCTCCATGCATAAATGCATACTTAACATCCATATGATGAACTTCCTAGTGCTTAGATGCAGAAATTGCCAAAACTAGGCGAATGGAGTCCATTTTTGCGACCGGTGCAAACGTCTCATGGTAGTCCACACCTTGGACCTGGGAGAAACCTTTTTCTACCATAATTGAATTATATTTTTAGGTGCTTCCATCAGCAGCAACCTTAGTCTGAAACACCCACTTGATTTGAAAGCATTTCCTTCATGGAGGAAGAGAAACTAGCTCCCAAGTAGTGTTTTTCTGAAGAGAATTCATCTCTTCATCCATGGAAACTTGCCATCTCAGATCCTTCCGAGCATGGTATTAAGACTTAGGGTCTGAAATTATCATCAAATAACAAGGTTCGCACAACAAATAATCAGGAAAAGAGAATGCAATACCTTCTCTTTGGAAATCACATCGGGTTCTTTTTCGATCATCTGGATTTCCAATGTTATCACCTGCGAAGGAGAGTGTCTGTCGGGCCCAAGTTGGGAGATTATTTTGTACTTTAGGTTCTGATTCAGCATCTGATGTTTTTTATAAAATGATATTAGAAATCATAGGATCCAAATCAGGGTCATCACCCCCAATTACATCATCCAAATATTCAATAGAATAGGAAGGAAATTCAACAGTTTTCTCCTTCACTAGTTCTACCTCCTGAAGAGGCTCATCGAACATGAAACTCCTTTAAACGATGATCTATTTTGTTTTGATATCCAGCATCTTGAAACCTTTAGATTCATCAGGATATCTGATAAACATACATTCAATGATATGCAGTTGCAAATGCCTCCTTTTTTCAAGCGGAATTCGGGCCCATGAAGTGGACCCAAACACCCTCAGGTTCGACACATTTGACTTGTGTCCAAAATATGCTTTGAAAGGGGTCCTCCCTTTAATGTATGAGTGTGGAAATATATTCTGAATATATGATGCAATATGCATGGATTCATCCCACCAATTTGCATCCAACTTCTTTGATTCCAACATATAAGTGGTCATCTCCTTGAGAGACCAATTCTTCCTCTCCGCTACACCGTTCTGCTGGGGATTGTAGGGGACTAAATGTTGGATATGAATACCACTTTGGGAAAATATATGCAGTAACTCATTACTAACATACTCCCCGCTATTATCAGATCTCAAAATCTTGATCTTTTTTCCAGATGCATTCTCAATCAAGGCCTTCAATTCAGTGAATTTTTCCAAGACTTCCGACTTCTTTTTGATAAAAAAGACCCATGTGTATATGAAAAAGTCATCAATGAAATTCAGAACATACATTGATCCATTCAAGGATGTTATAGGAATGGGACCTTTGATATCATAATGTATCAGTCCCAAGATGTATGATTCTTGGCTTGCCTTCCCTCAATCGAACTTATGCTTAGGGTGCTTTCCAACAACACAACCCTTGCAAATTCTAGTGGTAGCTTTGATGACTGGGAGGCCTTCAACCATATAATTCTTCTGTAATTGCTGAAATTATTTATGTTCAATTGGCCAAACCTCTCATTCCATAGTCTACTAACTTCGTTTCCATGAGTCAGCAATGCGGTGGGCTTTGCACCCGCCACAAAATGGCAGAACTTGTAGGCTTTTGCATGATGGTTTACAAGGCCTTTTGATACAATTTTTTTGGATGCAAGTTCTGTGATATCTACATCATATGGGATAAAGGAGACTCTCTTGGCCACTCCCATATGTGTCATTTGATAAGAACTTTGGAGGTTTGATGCAAGAGATGGTACATACAGAACATTGGAAAAATAACCATGCTCAAGATCTAGAGTACCTTGTCCTTCGGATATGATTGTGGATTCATATACCACGTGGATGGGAATGGATTTGGTGGTACCCATAGATGAGAAATAGTCTCTTTCATCCATCATATGATTTGAAGATCCATAATCTATCAAGAGTGATTTGGACTTCAAAGTGCTTTCCATGAGAGCATGACCTCTTTCATGCTGTGGTTCCCGATCTTGCTGATCTCTCCTCCGAAATATTTTTAGAAGATTGATGTGATTTTTATCAAGAATAGAAGTAGCTTCATCAAGTTTCTTTTTCATGCAGGCATGTTCAAGGTGGAATCCCTTCCCACAGTATGAACACTTGAATTTTTCTTTTCCATGATGCCCTTTTCTTTTGTTCTTCTTCAAGCCGAAAGACTCTTCATGCTGTTGGTTTTCAACTTTAGGCTTAGGAGCTTCGAATTTGGTTCTTGGGTTCTTCTATTTCTTTCCTTTACCCTTCGGATCTTTGGGCCTCAAGACATGGAGGGCTTGATCACGAGAGGATCTGATGATCTCCATCTGGACAAGCTTATCATGTTCACTTGTTAGGGACTCAATGAAGGCATTGAGTGAGGGAATATTCCATCCAAGGGTTGTGATATTCCCCGCATGAAATGTAGAAAAAAACACCAAATAATCAGCTCCAAGTTTGAAGAGTATGGTGAGGATGAGATGATCATCCTCATTCTCCACCTTACATTGCTTCAACAGTAAGACAATGTGCTTGAACTTTGTGAAAAAATCATTTAAGGTCTTGAAATTGGAAGGCCGGAGAGACATCAACTCATTTTCAAGATGGTATACTCTCAAATCATCCTGTTTTCCATACAGGGTTTCCAATTTGTCCCAAATTTCCTTTGGATTCTTCAATCCCAAGAGATGGAAAAGAATATCCTAGGAGATAGAGAGGCATAAGAATCCGAATGCGTTATATTTCTTGTTCACGAATCTAGATTTATCTGTCACATGAGTGGGCTCTTCTTTAGTGTCCATGGTGACCCGGTAGAGTCCTCTAGGATGTAGATATATCTCCATATCTCCTTTCCATGAATGGAAATTGAAGGGAGTCAAGAGTTTGATGGAAGAAGACATATCAAACTGCTGGAGCGAATGCTTTCACCTGTTAAAACCTGCAAATCACAACAGAAGGGGCATTGTAATGTTGAAAAACCTGCACATTTTAGGCTTCATCACACCCGCCATAGTTGATCAAGCAAGCTTGACCAACAATTCCTTAACTTGGGGTATTAAATGGTAATCCTTGGCTTCTGGTGCAGTGATGGATTTTTGAGCTTTTGCTCAATTTTTCATGCATGATCTGTCAAAAACCATGTTTCTGAGATATTTTAGCTTCATCCCTCTGTGAGCTCTGATACCATATTAATTTGTCATAGTAGTCTAGGGACTGAAAACACAGTCTCACAAAGAATTCAGACAATTAAGCATAAAATTGTAAAAATGGTGTTGCAATGGAAGTAGCAGCTCTGTATAATCAATGAATAATGAATAATACAATACAATGATCATGCAAGGTGCATGAATTACAAGACAATTCAAATTCTCAAGGAGGTCATTCGAATTGAATGAATGGGTGTAGCTTAACTAATTGTAAGCCACAATAAACACATTAGTTAACCAATTGATCAACTCCTAATTGACTCAACGAAGTCCTAAGTGAAGTTGGAGTGCAATGAATGACTGAGTCTAACTGAAGGTAGCACATATACATGCCACGGTATTCCAACCAATAAGTGGTATTGCATCAATAACTCCAATGAAACTCGATGAGTTTAATTGAAGTCAAAATGGCCATCAGAGGTGGTTGGAGGCGCCCCAGTTGACTCCAATTGATAAATATTATAAAAAACAATCAATATAATGAGTGCAGGTGCCTTCACCACTTAGCCTAAATTATTTTAACCACTAGTTAGCAATTAGGTGCATTTATGACACTCAGATCACCCCTGGAGTGCTCCAATTAGCCTCCCTGAATGAAGGTCAAGGCTTAGTTGGCCTCCTTGACTAAAGGTAGGCATGGGCGTGCTCATGTTGATGTAATAGTGTGCTCGTCTGATGCCAATTAAGTCAATAAAACTTAGGATAGTTGTTTAACAAGGTCAAATTGACCAAATTAAGTGTGCATGGTGGGTAAATGTCTCCAACATGTAACACAACCCACAATCATATTAGAGAATCTTTGCACTTACATCTGACCATGGAAGGAACCAATCCTCTCACCATGTCGAAAGGGATCATGGAATCATCAATTCCCCTTGGAAGGAAACTTGGTCTAGAGAACACTGAGCTTCTCCTTGAAGTACTCAAACTTCACTCTGACTAATGGCTTGTTCAACACATCAGCTATCTGCTCATCCGTTGCAACATACTAGAGCTTTACTGCTACTCTTTGCACCATATCCTTGATATAGTGATATTTGATCTCGATATGCTTCAAATTTTCATGGAACACCGGGTTCTCAGAAAAATTCACATAACTCTTGTTGTTGCAATATATACAAGTAGCATCCAACTGGAGATCAAACAAATTAGACAGTAGCTTCCTCAGCCATACTGCCTCACAACTAGCTGAATAGGCCATGGCATAATCTGCTTTAGTTGTACTTAGTGCCACGAATGTCTGTTTCCTGCTAAACCAAGAGATCACACCTAATCCCATACAGAAGCAACATCTTGAAGTGCTCTTCCTATCGATGGAACTACCTACCCATTCTAAATCCACATAACCTTCCAGTTTAATCTGCTGATTCACCTCATACTTGAGCCCATAATCGACTATACCCTTCAGGTACCTCAGAATATGCTTTGCAGCAATCAAGTGAACATGTCTAGTATCTCTTAGGAACTGGATCAATGTGTTCACCACAAATAAAATATTTGGTCTCATATTCATCAGGTACATCAAGGACCCAATCATCTGACGATACATCATAGCATTAACCACTTTTTATGAAGCATCACTCAATAGCTTCAGGTTCGATTCCATCGGTGTGGTCATGGCCTTGAAATCCATCATCCCAAATCTATTCAGGATATCTACCACATACTCCCCTTGTCCTAGGGAAATTCCATCTGCATTCAGCCACACCTCCATTCCTAGAAAATAGTGCATCATACCCAAGTCCTTCATATAGAACTTGGTAGGAAGCTTCCTCCTTGCAACTCTTTTCTATCAGGAACAAGTCATCAACATATAACAAGAGCGTCACTAGTATTCTGCCTTCAACCTTGAAGAAAAGGTTGGAATCCTCATTACTCTAATTAAAGCCTAGAGTCATCAGTAATCTGTCCATCCTGTCGTACCATGTCGAACCTCAGGATCTTCTACAGTCACTCCCTCTGAAGAGGAGCATCATTCTCCCTCTATCTTTCTTACTCTATGCACTGAAATATTCTGTACCAGATTGACAAGTAGCTTCCTTTGCTACTAATATTCTATGTATCCATCTAGGATCACTAGATACCAAGATCCTCTATCTTGAAATTTTTCAAAAATTTCTTCTCGCACCCATCTGTGAGCTTTTCATCCTCTATAGGCTTCCATATTCAACCTGTATCAAAGATTAAGATCTTCATCACTCTAGGTGATCTTCAAGCTCCTCATGTATGTGTCATCCCATGGGTTTCTTTTGAGCTCATACAAGGTCTTCTTTAATTTGCACACATGAGTGTTCCTATCATGTGCATCAACTCCCATTGGATGCAAATGTCTCTTCGTAGTCTATGCCTTCTTTCTGTGAGAAGCCTTGTGCTACGAATCCTTCCTTGTATCCAATGATGTTTCCATCAACTGCATGATGGAACTACAAACTTCCCTTCAGGGCTCGATACTTCATCTTAGACAACATTCTTCATTTTGGATTCTTTCTTTAACTGTCGTCAATTATTCTTCGGAACAAGTCTCATCCTTGTTTTCTTGTAGGTGATTGTACGTGATATTTCCTACAATTCAAATGCATTAGTTGTATGGTTAGAAACATTTCATACGGCATATTCATACTGGAAAATTCTTATTCATAAATATATGATCATGCATCTATTTTAGCCAATACAACATTCATCCATATCTCACGGAAACTTTCTAGATGCCTTCCATCTCTGCCAGGACAACATTGAGATTGTGCACTAATCCAATATGTCAGTAAAGAGGTTTCATTCTAGATAAGTAGCAATGGAGATTTGTATAGCACCATGGGATACTTACCCATCACATGCATATTAGTAGTATATTGTCATTAATGCAAACATTCTATCATGCATAACACATCAAATGAATATAAACAAATGCATAACAAAATAATATCATGAAATGGAAATGGATTACTTATCTTTATTTGTTTTGTGGGTAGAATCCTTCTTGAGCCTTCATCTTCATCATCTTCTTCATTCATCATTTCTTATCCAAATTATAAGATGGATAAGAGGTTCTTCAAGAGTTGATTCCTTTGTATTCATAATCGCTTGAGGGATCTTCTTTGGATGGTGAGAGATTGATCTTCAGTTGCTCCCATATTCTCTTCTCTTATTATGAATCGATATTCATCTTATGTGTACTCTTCCTAGAGTCTGCTGAAATTAATCACTTCCTTCTGGAACACATTCCTCGAATGAATGAATCCCATGATCCTCGGAGGTCATTCAAGGTGGTTATCACAACTTCTGCATTCTCCACTTCTACTTCTACAACTTCAAGTTTTTCTTTGATTCGAGAGACCCTTGTAAAGTATGACTGTATGGTCTCTACATTCTGGATATTCACATTAGTCAATTGTTTTCTCAAAGTCATCTTCTGATTTATGTTCTTTCCATAAAATAGCTTGATCAAGGAATCAAACATCTCTTTCTATGTCTCTATGGAAGACACTTGTGGTATAAGGCTATTCATGATTGAATCAGCAATGATCTTCTTGGCCTTGACCAAGTTCTTCTTATGTAAGGCTTTTAGCCTCATCTCCCTATAGAACTGGAACCTCTCTACTTATGTAGGTGTCCAATTCATTTCCTTCAAGAACTAGTGAGATCCTATAATTCCATGCCTGGAATTTGTCAACCTCACCAAGCGTGTCATCAAGGTAGTGTGATTATTCATCTCGAAATGAGAACCTCAACTATAAATAACAAAAGATTAGATCTTACTCATTTGAGGTGTCCATCCTGGTTTTGGAGCTGGCTGATCTAGGGTTTGTCAGAGAAACCCTAATTTTCAAAAATTGTAATCTTTTATATCTGATTGGATATAAATATAGAACTCTTCAAGGTGATCTGTCCAATGTACTCCTTTTCTGAAAACAATGGAGGGAAGCTCCCGGAACAGGAAGCCCTAGTTTACCAATTTCTTTTGCAGAAATTCCTGATACTATTTATACGGTATCTCTGAAATTACTACTCCTTGATGTCTAAAATTTCATATTGAGGTATTCTCTTATGTCCCTATTCCAACACCAAAGGTTTCATAAGAATTGGTTTCACCGATTTGGACTTATGTTCATTTTACCAAGGTGACCTGTTTCAAGACTGTTCAACATAGCGAAGTTGTATGGACTTCCATGTCTCACTGTTTCATGTTTGGGGTTTAAAACTTTTATCACATAAATTAAAGTATGTGCCCTTTTTGGAACATCTTGATAAATTTAGTTTGGACCTTTGTATCCCGAGATATAGAAATTCTCCCCAGATGTCATGTTTGGGGAGGAATCCTGGGAGAGGTTGGAACCCTAACTTGGAGGAATCATATCTCCTAGAATATAGTGAATTTAAGGATGAAACTTGGAAAAAGTGTATATCATGAATTTATATTTAACATGTGAATGTTTTGGCACCTGATCCTTCTCCAATATCAAGATATATCAAATCTACCAAAACTATCAGTTTCAGTATTTTAGGGTTTTTCAAGCCGAGGGTCAAACTAGGGTTTGAATTTCCTGGAGTTTCACCCAACCAAAAATATCAACCTAGGTATCCAAACTTTGATTTTGATGAGGATAGAAATCCTATGCTAGGCTCACTCAAAAATTCCTCTTCTGTAAAAAGCCCTAATTTCCCACACCAAAAAATGAAAATGCTTGGAATCAAATTCTGCTTGGATAGAAAGATGCATCCTTCAATGGAGAGTCATCCTAGCATCCTTTTGCTGATGTATTGTGGAGATAGACCCAAAAATTAAGAAGCCCTATCTTCTGCAGCTACACAATGTCTTTTTCTTAGGTTAGCTCTGATACCATGTTAGATTTTTTTATCATTTAAGCAATATGATCTAGGATCTTATGTGAGAGAATAACATGCACAACAATAATCACAAGAGCCAAGAGACACAAACATATTTCCTCGGGGAAACCATAAAGGAGAAAACCCTACACCTTCCTCAAAGATAGAATGAGCACTAATAGCAAAAGTAAAACCTGAAAACATAAAGATGATCTCCGACATCAGTTGTATCTTTCTTTGATCCCAACTTCTTCTCTCTCACTCATGTGCTACAACTGAGTGTGAGTGAATGTGTGATAAATAGAGAGGCTCACTCTCTATTTATACTAATTCCTGACCTGACAATAAATCA
The DNA here is from genome assembly GCA_001517045.1 of Pseudotsuga menziesii. Taxonomy (NCBI): domain Eukaryota; kingdom Viridiplantae; phylum Streptophyta; class Pinopsida; order Pinales; family Pinaceae; genus Pseudotsuga; species Pseudotsuga menziesii. The sequence continues at coordinate 1,764,941 of LPNX010762955.1, forward strand.
TTAGGGCCGACTTCTATAAGAGATTCTAATAAGCCTAGGGACCCACAATTGTGGGGACTTTAATCCTTGATAAATAAGGAGGGTTATCTTCTATGACTTTACATGACTTGTTTACATTATTGAATCTCTCGATATGAACATTGGGGTATGAAATGACTCAATTAAATTACAGATACTTCCCGGAATAAACATCAAGGTACAATATATAAAATATACAAGTGAATACATTCTGAAGTTACAAATACATCAACAACCACTAAGTTGGAGGACTTTCATGTATTGCAAGAATTCATGGATGTTTTTCCTGATGAAATTCCAGGGCTTGCTTTAAAGAGAGAAGTTGATTTTTCAATTGAATTTTCACTCGGATAAGCATGAGTGTACAAAACACCCTACAGGATGAGCACACCACAATTTCTAGATCTGAAAATGCAGATGCAAGAGTTGTTGGAAAAGAAGTATATCAGGATGAGTGTGTCCCATTGAGGATCACTAGTTTTGTTTGTAAAAAATAAAGATGGGACACGCAAGTTATGTATTTATTAAAGACAGTTGAACAATGTTACTGTGAAGAATAAATACCCTTGACCTCGAATTGATGACCTTTTTGATCAAATGAGAGGAGCAAAGGTATTTTCCAAGATTGAATTGAGGTCTGGTTACCATCAAGTAAGAATAATGGATGAATATATTCATATGAAAACCTTCAGAACAAGGTATGGACACTATGAGTTTGTAGTGGTACAATTTGGTCTCACAAATTCACTAGCTACATTCATGTATCTCATGAATAGTGTTTTCAGCAAGTATCTGGACAAGCTTGTTCTTGTCTTCCTGGATGACATTCTTATTTATTCTAAGAATGAAGAAGAGCATGAAGAACATTAGAGACTAACATTGAAATTTCTAAGGGAGCATAATTTCTATGCAAAGTTGAGAAAATGTCACTTTTATAAAGATACAATTCATTATCTAGGTCACATTATCTCCGAGGAGGGCATATCTTTGGACCCTAAAATGATTGAGGCCATCATGAATTGGCCAACCCCAATAAATGTTATAGATGTGAGATCTTTTATTTGACTTGCAGGATAGTAGATGAGGCTAATTGAAGGATTCTCCAAGGTTGCACATTCAATCACTTCTTTGCAAAATAAGGGGATAAAGTTTGAATGGAAACCAAGATGTGAAGAAAGCTTCCAGTAGCTAAATAATCTTCTTACAAGTGCACCAATTCTGAAATTTGCAAACCTAGAAAAGGACCTTGTGGTGTGTAATGATGCATACAATCAAGGACTTGGAGGAGTTCTTATGCAAGATAACCACGTGGTAAGCTATGAGTCCAGAAAGTAGAAGGAGCATGAGAAGAACTATGCTACTCATGATCTAGAACTTGCAGCCATAGTACATTCTCTCAGGATCTCAAGGAATTACTTAATGGGAAGGAAATTTGAGCTAAGGATAGACCACTGTGGTCTAAAATACTTTTTTAATCAGCCAACATTAAATGTTAGGAAAGCTAGATGGTTGGAGTTTCTGTGTGAGTTAGATTTTGAAATCAAAAACATAAAAGGAAAAGAAAATAAGGTGGTGGATGAACTCAACAGGAAGGTGCATGAAATGCATGTGGGATCTCTTAGTAGTTTCCAACCATATTTGCTACAACATATTATTAATCATACTACTAAGGATGAAATGTATGTGCAAATAAAGGACAAGTTGCAACAACAAATCCTTGAAAAGAAGTATGGGGAATATAAATTTGAAGAAGACGAAATTCTTACCTATAGGAACATAATTTATATTCCAAATGTGGAATACTTGAGAAGAATTATTATGGATGAAATCCATCAAGCTCCATATTCTAGTCACCCAAGATATTAGAAAACAATTGCTACATCTAGAAAGTAGTATTTTTGGATAGGAATGAAAAAGGACATTGTTGAGTATATATCTAATTGCATGAAATGCCACCAGGTGAAGGTTGAGCATCAACAACTAGCGGGTTTATTGCATCCTTTACTTGTCCCATAATGGAAATGGGAATTTATTTCCATGTATTTTATTACAGAATTGCCAATGATTGTGAGACGACAAGATTCCATCATGGTTGTGGTGGACAAGCTCACAAAGGCATCACATTTTATACCAGTCAAGTCCACATATAAGGCTGATACCATTGCAAAAATATTCATGAAGGAGATTTTTAGATTGCATGGATTTCCTAAGGAAATAATTTCTTACAGGGATACCAAGTTTACTTCCAATTTCTGGAAAATTTTGTTTGCATATTTGGGTACAAAGTTGAACTTCAGCACCACCTACCATCCTTAAGTTGATGGACATACAGAGAGGGTGAACCAACTACTAGAAGAAATTCTTCACATGTATGTGATGGACAAACCATCGAAGTGGGAGGATTATTTACACTTAGTAGAATTTTCATATAATAATTGACAACAAGCATCATTGGGAATGAGTCCATATGAAGCTCTATATGGGAGAAGGTGTAGGAAACCAGTGACTTAGGATAATATAGTGAACATGATTGTTCTTGGTCCATAATTTCTGAAGGAAATGGAGCAAGAGGTTGCAAAAATGAGGAATAATCTTAAAGTAGCCCAAGATAGATAGAAAATCTATGCAGATAAGCATGGAGTGCACAGGGAGTTCAGTGTTTGGGATCATGTTTATCTTAGATTGAGGCCAAGGAAGAGTTCCTTGAATCTTGGGATTTGTGCCAAGATGTCACCTAGATATTGTGGGCAATTTGAAGTGCTTGAAAGACTAAGGCCAGTTGCATATATACTTGCATTTCTTGCTAGAAGTAGAGCTCATAATGTTTTTTGTGTTTCGTTGCTTAAGAAATATGTTCATGATCTTAACCATGTGATTAATTGGGATGTGATCTAGGTGGAACTCGAGGGAGAGTTCCGAACTAAGACATTGCACATCCTCAACAAGAAATTCACAATGATCTGGAATCAATCCATTGGACAGGTAAAGGTGTACTGGAAGCACTACGGTCCTAATGAGGCTACGTGGGAGTTGGAGGATGCCATGAGATTGGCACATCAATTTTTGTTCAATTTTGTATAGCACTAAGGAAAATGCTAATGTAAAGGGGACTGGAATGTAATACCCTGGTTTCGAACCCATGGTATTAAAATTTTACATGATGTAATTAATGTTATTAAATCATGCTAACGAGCTCAAAACCAAGGCCCCACCATTGATTTGGTTTTTTATGTATCGATGATCAAGTTTCATGCCGATGGTTCTCATGTTGGTTAGAAACAATATACTTTGAGATATCATGTAAATATGGAATTTGATAAAATACCACAACCATATAAGCACTACAACAAAAGAGATGGAGGCATGTTTTCAAAAGGAATAGGGAGGGTAGTTATCTAAACCCTTGAGCCAATAGGGTTAGACCATATTTCAATGAGAGAAACCATAAGTTCTCATATACCCTTTTTGTCCTTTGTACTCAATCATTCAATTATTCTAGAAGAGTGGTTGAGGAAGTTAATGCCTTGGTCAGGGAGAGATATGACATTCATATTCCATGTATGAGCAAGCCTGCAGTCTTGGAAATCCATATTCTTTCTTATGAAGCAAGTAATCACGTGAATGCATGCCTAGTCTGTCATTTCCTGAGCCACCTAGAACATTTTTTGTCATTCTTCCATTCCATTCCAGGGGGGATTCATTATTCGACTATCCCGAGTCGTAGAACGAGTTGTTCAATAGTTTTATCCTCATTCATGTAAGATTCAATTATTCAGATTCAGACAGAGTTCTTCCTCCTCGTGCAGTGAGAGCTTGTAGGGTATTGCTACATGTTTCTACAGTGTTTTTCTATGTTAAAGAGTGGTATGGAACCCTGGTCTCTTTTGTACAAGTGAAACCTTATTTCTCATATGTTACAGAGTGAGTGGTATGGAACCTTGGTTGTCTTTCTTATAGATTGGAGCCCTGCGTTGTCGTCTCTCCTTATGGATTGTTGCTATGTGTGCCATGGTTTGGTTCTAAACTGTATGCAAGACTTAGGAGTGGAAGAGACACTAAATTGGCTTGGTAAACCTAGTGAAGAGAGCAACCTCACAAAAATACAAGAGTGGCTGATGAATCTTCTATGCACACCCTAAAGGGCATTGGAAGGGAAGGTATGGCCCGAGGGACTATGTAGCAGAGGACGGGATACTTCCATGTGTTGGGTGTGTAGGTATTGTGGATGCTAGGCCAAATATATGTTGTGAAGGTGTACATAGCTCTATGAATGAGCTCACTAGCTTAGCAATTATTCCTTTCCACTAGCTTAACATCCTAATAAACCCACACATAGATTGGATTTGCTGACAACTTGACAAACCCAATGGTATATTGGCTTGGTTGGGTAGCCTGATAAACCCAATCATACATTGGCTTGGATGAGCAGCCTGATAAACCCAATAGTGTGTTTTCTTGACTATGTCTTGATGTGCATTTGGCCATGTTTGATACTTAGCTGGACAACCTAATAAACCCAATGATTAGCTAACTTGGTTGAGTATCCTAATAAATCCAGCAGTGTGATGGCTTGGTTGAGTATCCTGATAAACCCATATGTTAATTGGCTTGGCTGGTCCTCAATGTGAATGTTTTATTGATTACCTCTGGTATGATGAACTCAATTGTTAGCTGGCTTGGCTGAGTAGACTGATAAACCCAGCAGTGTATTGACTTGATTTCCTGTATCCTGATAAACCTAATTGTATATTGGCTTGGTTAGAGAGTTTGATAAACCCAACTATAGGTTGGCTTGAACGTGTTTGATATGTTCTGGTTATGTGTGAACATGTTGTTCCCTAGTTCTTTGTTGAAATAATGCACAGCTCGGGGGTGGCAGTTGTGTTGACAGATTGATGAGCACAACTGGCCTATGATTGGGTGGAATGTTGCATCAACATAGCTAGTTGTGGGACAACTTCATCTTCAAGATAAGTATTCTATGTTGTATTATTTATGCAATGTATTTTCTTATGAATGTACTGAATATGTTGAATGCTTGTTAAATATTTAAGTAGAGTTTATTATTGTTAAATGTCCCTGCATTTTGCATTTGTATATTCCTTGTATTTTCCACTGCAATTTTCTTAAGTTCATGGAGGCTAGAATCCTAGTTACAAGGTTAAAAATACAGCTAACTTAAGCATCCGCCCTTTGCAATCTGCCTACGGAAGGTGGAAGTCAGAAGTTGGAAGGAGAGAAAAATTGAAAAAATATAAGGTAAAAGTTGGATTTCGACACCCCGAGTCTGCTGCGGAAGATGGAACTCGGAAGGAGGAAATTGGAAAAACAGAAAAATGTGAAGGAAAATAGTTGGTTTTTTGCATCCCTAAGTCAGAAAAGAGAAAGAGGAAATTTAGAAGTTGAAAAATGAAAAAATAAAAGATAAATTAGTCATTTCATGGATTTTTGCATCCCTAATTCGGCTTGCAGGAAGTGAAAATTTGGAAGTCAGAAAGTGAACTAGTAAAGGTATTGCATCTCAGGATTTTCAAAGCCCAAAGTTGGAAATTGAATTTGGGAGGTTGGATGTCTAAAAATGAAAAAGTGACAAGTGAGCATACCACATTTCAGGATTTCTGCTACCCGAAGTTGGAAATCGGAAGCTGGAAGTCAAAAGTTAGAAAAGTCAGTTTAGGTGCAGAAACGACCTTTCTGGTTGCAGAATGGATTTTTCCATTGCAGAACAAATGTGATAGTAGTGTTTATGCTTAAGCATGAATTTTCAGGAGTTCTTTTATGGCCCATGATCTTTGTTTCAAAATAATAACAAAGGTTCTTTAAGAAATTTTTAATTATGCCTGATAATCAGGTTGTTAATACATGACATGATGTATTAGAGCGAGCAGTAAAGTCACGCTCCTCCCTTATATGTCGATGTAGAGGGGAGAGGATGTGACACAAAGATGTAAACAAATACCTTAAGTGCATTATGCAAAGAACCATTGCACAAAGAAAAATAATTGGCACATTATTGTTTTCCCCGCTTTGGAGTCCTACCGAACCACCGTTAATACTACAACTGATTTTTCTCCATATCAGTTAATACATCGGGTGGATTCAATATTGTCGATTGAATGTGACATTCCTTCATTGAATATAGCCATATCAATCTTACCAGAGACTTCTGACTTGGAAGAACGTCTGGTCAACTTAGAGCACCTTGATGAGAAGCATCGGGATGCCTTAATGGATCTTGAAGAGAAGAATCATTGTGTTAAGGCTCAATATGATAATTCTGTCTATCAACGGATATTTGGGAAAGGTGACTTGGTTATTTTATATGACCAAGCTAGTTAACCATTAAAGGCGAGTATGTTCAACCCCATGTGGCATTGACCTTATGTGGTTAAACAAGTGTTAGAGAAGGGCTCTTACGAGTTAGTGGATTATGAAGGGACAACCTTGGAGAAGCTTAGAAATGGGATCTATCTTAAAAAGTAATATGCTTAATTCTCAACTAAGTCTGATAGTTTGTATATTATTGTATAGTTGCATAGTTTTGTTTTGGTCCCCTTGCAGTGATTCGACTGGTTGACATGCGTATTTTTGTTGTGTAAGATGCCAACAAAGTCTTCGATATATGTAGGATATGATGAAGGTGCCAACCGCCACACCCAGAACTCTGACTCGGCTACTTGGGTGATATATACATCTACAGGTCATGTTCTATATTTATGGCATGTATGTCTCTGGCCATCATCCAACAATGTTTCTGAATATAGTTCCATGATTGAGCTACTACGTAATGTCATGTCTTATGGTATTCTACCATTTCAAGTATGTCTTGAGTCATCATTAGTGGTACCATAGTTAAATGGCATGTATCGTATTAGAGATCCAAATTTATTATGAATATTGTTGCATGTAAGATTGTTGGAATGACAATTTAAACACATAACATATATTCACATTCCTAGGATCTACAATCATGTTGCTGATTCTTATTCCAATTAAGTTTTAGACTAACATTTGTTACATAAAAAATGAATCATACACATCACATTTACATTTAAATACACATGTAAATATAATAAACCGATCTCTATAATCCTTTTCATTTCAAAATATAGTCCAAAAATGGTGTCATAGTACAAAAAATGTCATGGTACAAAATTGTGGCTTTAAGCCACCAAAAAACACTACACGGTTCATACAAAATGTATATATAGGCCTCTATTCCTGCTAACCGAGGTGATGATCATGAAAAAAAACAACAAAATTGACCAATCGTATGAATAATCAAACCCATGCACGGGGTACTCCTACCACTTGCCTCTGCATTGCCTCGGGAAAGTCCTCGACTTGCACCTTTAACACCCTGTGTTTCAATGAACAAAGTTTGTGTGTATTATTTAGAGCATACGCTCTACATCTGCACCATGTATATCATCAACTTGTCCCCTCTGACGATGTCAAGGAAATCCATCCGATTTTCTAGGTCCCACATATGCAATTGCATGATCAATATTAGTACATGACACCACCGAAAACATGTTTTTTTTATTTCATTATATCAAAAATTATCAAAAAATTTAAATAATTGAGAAAAATAAAATTAATTTGGGATTTTTTACCTATGTCTCTATATGGAGCACCCTATGGTATGGCCATATCTGTATCATCGCAAAAGTCAATCCCTACATAGGGATAGTCATATATGGCGATGATCTGTCTCTTCCACCAGTAGTGAAATTTAGGTGGGTAGGTTGTAGCTACACATCCTTCCCTTAGCCATGAAATCACACCCGCATAGCAAGTTTCAACTGGATCTTGTAGACCATGAGGAGGAATTTTAACTCTTGGGATAGGTCGTGGTACTCTCTCGAAGAAAAAATTACTGAGTATGCTGGCAAACCAAAAGTTCCTCATCCTTCCCAGCTTGCATTCAATTATTTTTTTATTCATGTTGTTTAACAAGGATGTACTCCAGCCATATATTGTAGGTCTCATGCACTCGACCAAATATATCATCAGAGGCTTGGAAGCTAGATGTAGATATGCCAACCCTGATATATTGGCTAGCACTAGCACTATGAACTTGAGGCTGAGACTCTGGATAGAGTTAACAAGAATTTGAATTCCAACCTTCTTAGTGTCTAGAAGGAAGTATATGACTATGTATTTCTCGATGGTGAGTCCACCTCCCACCCCTATAGCCCTCAATTTTACTACCTTTCCTTAGTGGGATAGTCCAATGATGAAATACACATCCTCTACCACAATCTGTAGGGGCATCCCATCCAACTATAATGCCTCTATATATGGGTCCCAACATTTAACGAGCATCTGAAGAAGTCTCTATGATCCCTCGAGCTCCCAAGTCACCACAATTTGTATAAACCACATTTTATTAATGGTTTTTAAGCAATCATGTCACCCTGGAATTCTCTATCCACATCCTCATTCTCACATTCTAGCACCATCCTTCCAATAAAACATAAGATTTGATGAGAATTTGCTATAATTTTTTGTATGCACACAACTATACGAGACTTTTCATGTTGATAGTCACATGTATACACAGAAATCGGTGTTTTTTTTGCGTATACCTAGACCTATACGTGACCTGATGATCTATGACCCGCGTAGCCCGGGATACCCAAGAAGGGGTGCTCCAAACTTAAAAATACACCATTAAAAATTGAAATAAAAACACTTAAAATATTAAGTGTGGGATGACAATTTACCTACCTATGACGGTTCTCGATTCCATTTCTAGTAGCTCTCGTAATTGGTGTTTGAAGTTCGTGGTTCAAAATGGCTCCAATACACTATGTGTGGTGAAAAGTCAAAATGATATGCTGGAAATGAGTTTTTTACTATTTATAAAATTCCTTTTTAAATTTTTACTTACTAGCCTATAGTTTTGACCCTTATTGACTCTTTTTGAACTATTTTGGACTTATATTGTGTTGTAGGGACATGACTCAAGTGTACTTTTGTCAAGGTCTTGACTCATTCATGTCTATTACATGTATAATTTCAAACTGACACATAGGATAGGATCACATTTCCACTTTAATTGTGCATTTCCTTATGACCATGTCACCTTAACTATAGGTACAAACCCACTTCGTAATGTTATGGAACCATGAAACTGCTACTAGAAGTGGCATTGAATAATCAGTAGAGAATTCCTATTCATGGGTTCCCTAGTTAGATGCCGCTTTGTCATTTGGTACCCATGCTGAGATTCTTCCCCTAGGCCTAGGAGTCGCTTTTAGTCATGCCATATCTTTGAGTGAGAACGTCATATTCTCTCTTGAACTTTATGCTGGACATATCCCACATGGAATCCCATTTATATCAAGCTATAATTGCATTATCATGTGTTTTATTTCCTTATTGAGCTTTACACCAACTCCTTTCTTCAAAGTTATAATCCATGTAGACCAATCTTGTCTCAATCCTAGCCAAGCAGAGCCTTGTATATATATTTTGTAGCTTGATCATCCCTTACCGAGAGGAGACATTCACTTGAGTGTCCTTATCCTGCACATGCTTCCTTGTATTGAGCATAGGTAGGTTCCAGTTCTTGGAACTAATTTTCATTCACGCGACACTCATCTCCTCCTAGCTATGTACTATCAAAAATTTTATTTTTTTTCAAGCTTCCTAATCTGAAAGGGTCTGAAAAAATTAAAAACAGAAAAATCCAGACGTGAAATGATATTTCTTTTGGAAGTTGTCGAGTTGTGTCTCCTTTGAACATAGCATTGTATATTCCATCCATAGATTGGGTTATTAGTATGAATTTATGAGCTGTACTCATTATTCTAAGTTTTCTCCACCCATTTGTTATGCTTCCAGTACCTATGGAGCCTTTATCGATGCCTCCTCTATCGCAGAGTTATCCTATTTTTCATGTTGATTCTACGCCTCCTACCAGACACCATATTCGTTATTCTCTTGTTCGAAGGAATTTTTAATCTTAGTCAGCCATTCCTCGGTTATCTTGTCTTTCCATGTTGGCCATTCCTCAGTTATCTTGTCTTTGCGTGTCGGTCATTCCCAATACAATTACTGGTTCATGCACATCTGGTTCGTTTGAGTTATTCAAAATTATCCAATGTTGTTGTGTACCTTGTGTTGATCGCTGGTGGATTCCTTAATTCTCTCCTTCCAATGGATTCCATTCTATCGACTTCATATCATTTATTCTGGAATATGATTCTAGATTTAATTGAGTTCCTTCAGACCTGCAGTCATCAGTGGTAGGTTCTCTCACGCATCGATAGTTTTGGGAATACATCAATGTCCCCTGATAGATGGATTCTTTCAAGTGTTTGACCTCAACACATCCATCCAAACTTATTTGATTGCACTCTATACCTTGATTCCCATTCTCATTAACAGTGGGACATCTAGCATCTGCTAATGGTATACATTAATGACTGGTAATCAGAGGATGGTCCATCATGTTCGAGCTTGACACCTTTATTCATGTTTTGGGACATGTACCAATAGCAATTTGCATAGAATACTTTCGATCTTTGTGGAATTTGTCACATGCCCCAATTTGCAAAACAAGTTTATGTTATTAAGGAACATTATGTCATGTTTTATGTTAAAGTTTGTAATTAATGAACAAGTGCGGTCAAGGATAATTTAATGTATTGCAGAATATTTTATTAATAAATCAATAAAAGATGAGAAAATAGCTTAGGGAAGTTGTTAAATGAGTGTTTACTGGTCACTTGGTGGAGGAGACTGGGTTGAGAGCATATTGACAAGTGGCATCATCCTCAAACTACTTCTAGCTGTTGTAGGTGGAAACTTCCCTATATTTGTGGTCAAGATTTCCCAAGAAAGTGGAATAGGATCAGGTGTCTCATTAAGTAAAAACTAACCCAAAATACCTATGCATGCTAATAAAACTTCCCATTGAAGACAACTAAGGATGCTCATTTTGTATTTGTGATCATTCTGAATCAATGAAGTGCACATGTGAAATTCGATGGAGGGGACTAGCTGAAGTGAGTTTGAGGGGATAAGTGCTGAAGATTGAACTTGTGCAGCTATTCTAGGATGAAGTTCTTACTGCTATAAGTATGACTAAGTTTTTGCTGAATACTTAGTAGAGTTGCAGAGGATCTCAAGACTACGTCTCTCACCCAGTACTCTACCAGGAGGACCAGGAGACAGGTTCTGGGGTCCTGAGAAATTGCAGACTAGCTTTTCTCCAGGATTTGGTTGGGAGGAACATCCTCCTTAAGCTGCTATAACCTCATCTATTTTACAGGTTCTAATTGTTTAGGGTTCAGTTATTATTTTATTTACTGTTTCAGAAAAGTTTAAGAGTTTATCAAGATGATTATATTTTTATTTCATTGTTGTTAATGATAAAGAAAGAAGATGTGTTTATACTGTGAAAATTAGTAATTAGTTAGACTATGATAATATAGTAGAGATATTGCTAAGTTAATTGATAGATAGGAAAATTACCAAACTGTATTTTTCCATGCCTTTTACAAGGAAGTACTCTATTACAGCAGGTATACTTAATTTAGATACGTAGATTTCAATAATTTTGAATGCAGATGTAAATAATTACTTCTACAGGTTTTTATGAAATCTAATTATAGAAGTTTAGTTTTACTTCTGAAAGTATATAAAATATCTAATTACAGGTAAGAATAAATTTAAATAATAAGCACTAGTATATATAATATTTACAAAATTAAAACTAGTAAAACACATAATATAAATTCAATAAATAAATTTGAATAAATAAGTGTAAGAGTAGTAAAATATTTACTTAGGGTTTAACCTAGTGCATAATATTTTAGGTTAGTTAACTACCTAGTCAGTCATACATTTAAACTAGGTTTACAGTAAACAAAAGTTATTACTGCCTAGTAAAATAATTACAGAACTATAGATTATTCAAATATAATATTTTAACAAGAAACATAATATCTTATTAATATAGTAACACTATGCATCGATGAAGTAAATTAACAATAAATATTTACCATAAACCATTTATACCTGTATCTAAACCAAATTGAAATAATGGTGAAAACAACTCTAAGCTGAAATGGAACTGAACCAGTATAGTATGGCCTGTGGCCTTTTATATTTATGTCTAGGATTTAAAAGCCTGACTGAAAATGACTTCTTCAAGTCACAGAACCAAAATTTTACAACTATAAATTATAGCAGTGAAAAACGCTTCAACTATTTCTAAAATGCTAAAATCACGGCCTTTTCTTTTCTCTGTAAAACCCAAATTAAATATTCAAGAAACCACCCAGTGGTTGGACAGTACAATCACGGCTTAGAGCCGAATATTAAAAATTATTATCATCTATATCATTTCAGAACGAGAAGGCTCAAACAAAACTATGACGTCACGGCTGCAGTAGCCATAACCTTTCTTTACAACAACCCCTAGGGCTTTAAAAAATTACAAAACAAAAGAACGATAGCATAACTATTAACCATGGCCAAGCCATCAAACATCACAGTGGTGCTTCTTTTCTTTCCATCATACATATGTGCAGGAAAAACCCTTAGATGTCACTGGGTCTAGGTGAGCGCTTTTGCTGAAGACTGAGGGTAGTTTTTCTTCCAGCTTCAAGTCCAAGTCTGGAGAAACCTGCATAGAACACAGTAGCGTTTTTAGTCATTTTATTTAAACAATAATGACAAACATATTAATTAATAAACTGAATGATTTTAGGCATTTTACCTTGTAATATGCACAGTGGTGAAGTCGTGGCAACCACCCAAGCCCAGCTCGATGGTACATCGGAGAAGGTAAATCCCTGGGAATGAGATTACGTAGTATGTAGTAAAACCCCAAGACATGAACTGGAAGGGATAAAACCATGAGGAGGAAGCAAACATAGTAAAGGGAATATGCAACTCTTCACTTTGAAAATTCTTGTCCACTTTGTACCATAAGTAAACCCTCACAGTCACTCAAGAAGGTGGTGAAACCAGTTCCAACTCTCAAATGCCTCTTTGACAGTCAACATACCTCTCAAAAATAGTATTTTATCAACCCTATACAATCTCACGGGGGTATGAAGGACTGGTGCTTAAATCTATGGAAGTTAACACAGAAACCATGGCAGCCATGAGCTCCCAACTCGGCCACTCCTCAACCAAAATAATCCCTTTACAACGTGAACATAGGGTTTGGACAACTTTTATGAAAGTCAACAAACCTAATTGCTTAATCACCTACCATGTGTCCCCAATTATTTTCACAATCATGGGTTTGGAACTATAGTTGATTACACTAATTTTCAATCTGCAAACAAATCATAGCGAAGCAAAGTCAAAACCATATCAATGGTATGTTTTGTTTTATCAGTAATGTTGTTTTCTTTGTTATGTCGATTTCTTAGTTTTAAAAACCATAGGATAAAAAAAATGGTTTTTACTTGCTATTGTCAGACAAGTTAGAATAATCACATTCTAACTATGTTTGTTTATAGAATATAAATAAAGGACTACACTTATAATAGTAAAAACATCATTGAAAGGGGTAATCTAATCCTCCCTTGAAGTATTTCACATAGATATTGGAGATTGAAAGTAATTTCTTATACTTTGGAAATTATTTTCTCTGAAGGGTATAATTATAGAACAAGCAATTACAAGATCTTCTCTAATACATACGATGATAACAATACATTAAGAAATTTAAAATTTATAACAATTGTAATTGAAAGTTTATTTAAAGCTAGGTGGATATACTAGGTAGCGAGGCGAGAAGACACGGTTTAGTAGGTTACTAAAGTAGAGTTTTAAAGTTTAAGAAAGAACTCAATCAGATATGACTGACACCTTAGACCAATCTCTGCACAACAATGTGTAGTTGGAAATACAAGTACGTGCAACCTATCTACTCTTTTATAAGAGTCTCAATTGTAAACTAATGTCCGATTGTTGATAAAGGTAGTTTAAGGGTCAAGATAGATAATCTATATATTATGAAAACACCTAATTATAGGAACCCTGGAGAAAGGGTCATTATGTAAATAGTTTAAACAAGTATAATGTTATTTTCAAAAAGAAGAGCTCATAGAAAGCAAAGTTTTGTAAACAAGAAAACCAAGTAATTCAAATAAATACGAATAGAACCATACTCCAATTTCTATATGACAGATATGTAATTATAGGGATATGCATGAGAAACATATCTTTTCTTTTATAAAAATGTTAGATCATAATTTCTTATGAGCATAAGTAAAAGTGTTCTTAAACATTTCATTTTGAAAAATTTAAGCAACTAGTTAAAAACTACATGATGAATTAATTGCATTCCATTTTGGGTGGTAAACTAAACATGCATATAATCCATCTTTCCATAGTTTTGTTTTACCATCGTTATGCAGTTTGATGACTTAGCAATGTAAAAATTACCTCTTATAGGGTCGAGCTGCAAACAAACATTTTTTTTTCATTACTAGCATTTTATCTTATGCTAGTGGAGTATCTTTCTTGATCTGCATATTTACTGGAACAAGCTGCTTACATGTTATAACCTGTAAAAGAACCACCATTCCACTGTGTTAGATGTAAGATAAGTAATCCCTGATCACACCTAATATTCTTTCCTACTTGACAAAAGAAGACAATAACACACTTAACATTAGTTTAAGATGCAAATTTCTTTTCTTACTTTTTGAAAAACACAAACTGCTATGTTTAATAGTACTAACGTAGTATTTTAAGATAAGTCAATAAGTTATACAAAACCAAAGAAAATAAATGCTATTTGTTATTTTTAAACTGTTTAAATATCCGCTAACAGTTAATGGTTCATTGGCAATGACACCTTGACTTTTTATGTTACATGAAAAATTTTAAATTTTTACGAACTTTTGGGTTATTACAGCATTTCACATATGCTACTTCCTTGATTGTGCCGGTATTCATGAGATGTCAGCTCTCATGCCCAAATTCCCTTCTATTATCATATATCTTCATTCATTATGGATATATTTTTCACTATATATTGTATGTGGTGATGACCACATGTGAAATATGTGTATTATTCCTATTCATGGTCATTGTACTCTTATGTATATGGGACTGCTACATGTATATTTGCAATCACATGCTGATCTTTATCATTGTATTGTACTGATGAGTGGCTGGTTTTTCCACATGGGTCTTCATTAACCCACTTCTAGAATGGATATAATGTATTTTGGCCATCATGTTACCCCTCCGACCTCTCACATTAGGGGTCATTTGTTATATTTGATTTTACCACACTTGGTAGGTCACACTTTTATGGACTTCCATGTCCCTATGCAGACTCTTTGGACCTCCTTTGCTCAAAATATACTTTGATGATTCGAGAAATCTCTTAGAAAACACATGTTTATTGCTATACGTGGGTTTTAGCTTAAAATCCACATGTACAATAAACTTGCTCTGCTATAACCCACATACATCGGGAATTGGGCATAAAAAGTAAAATATTTTAAGTTTTCCTCAATCAGTCTCGAATAACTTGACTCTTGGACTTCCATATTTCTGGAAACATTCCGAATCAACCCTTCATTTCCTATTGAAGGGATATATATTGAGCCTCTTGGATGCATTATAGGAGGAGAACCTATGAGAGAAAGGAAACTATAGTGGATTTTTTCCCCATTCGTACATGATTCGGTGTGCATCCCTTTGTCCTTTTGAGAATAAATTTCTTCTCTTACCAATATTTCCATTTTCTTGTAAGCTTTCCATTGAGATGGAGGATTGAAGTGGTGGAGGCCCATGTGGAGGACTCGGTTTCTTCATGTCGATGAGGTGTCGACATAGTTTTTCATAGTTATCTCTATTCATTACTAATAGAAATATTCATTTCTCTATTCATTACTAATAGAAATATTCATTTCATTTTTATATTTTGATCTCTGTATATTCCTCTGCATGTAATCTCCATTTTTAATATGTTTCTCTTTGTATTTAAGAGAATTTCTGGCAGATGTGGTTTTTATTTCTTAAATTTATTTTGGCAAGCGTTGCCGAGAACACTGTATTTTTGTTAAATGGGAGGGGATTTGCATCAACAGTTCCATTCCCAGCAATGGCACCATGAGTAATGATGTTTGTATTTATTATTTGGGTGTGAAGTATGTAATGCATTTTTCTTCGTTGTAGAATCACGTGAAAAGGCCTA
The DNA here is from genome assembly GCA_001517045.1 of Pseudotsuga menziesii. NCBI lineage: Eukaryota > Viridiplantae > Streptophyta > Pinopsida > Pinales > Pinaceae > Pseudotsuga > Pseudotsuga menziesii. The sequence goes on from LPNX010762955.1 coordinate 1,781,148, forward strand.
GCTCTATTGTTTATTTAAAATTTAATGTGGCTTAATACATTTAAAGTGTTATTTTTTCAACATTAAGCTAGCATTATGTTAGGATCTTTAATGAGAGAATAACAGGTACATCAATCAAACAAAATCACATCACAAGAGACAAGAGACACAAAGAGTTTTCATCGGGGAAACCATAAAGGAGAAAACCCCACAACTTCCTCAGAGATAGAATCAGCACCAAAACAGTAAAATCCCTAAAGCAGTAGTCTTCTTCTTCTGTCTAGTCCTAGTGTATTTCCTTCCTCACTAATGTGCCACACTTGAGTGAGTGAATGATGTGATGTACAAGTGATAAATAGAGAGACTCTCACTCTCTATTTATATTCATCCATTCACTTGAAGTGCACTCAATCATGTCGGCCCAACTTAACAATTACTTACTAGAGCCTACATCTCTATGAGTGTATAATAACCCTGGTGCCCCGAAACTATGGGGACTTTAACAATGACCAGACATGACTTGTTTACATTATTGATCCTCCTGATCGGAACATTAGGGCATGACAACATGACTCAAATACATAATAGAAACATCCCGGAATAAACATCGGGTTACAATACATAAGATACATAGATGAATACATTCCAAAGTTACAAATACATCAACACTCCCTCTTAACTAGGAAGGTATTCTTTTGACACAATTTTTCAGCACTGGTCTTCTTCTCTGTATCAACTGGATCATCTCGTCATTTGCATCTTGAGTCTTCTAAGTCTTCAAGTCATCTTTATCTTCAAGCCAACTTCACTGGATCTGGATCATCTCTCAATCTGGATCATCATGGAACATCATCACTGGATCTGGATCATCTCTTGATCTGGATCAACATCACTGGACTGGATCTGGATCATCACTACTGGATCTGGATCATCACTCGATCTGGATCATCACTGGCTGTCATCACTGGATCTAGATCATCACTCGATCTGGATCATCACTGGTGCTATCTCATGATTCTTCTCGTCATAGGAAGTTCTACAGAACCAACCCTTTTTCATGCTATTTTTAGGCCTACCCATCATGTAGGTCTTCGCCCAGCACTTACATCTGACCTACTGATCAGAAAGGCACACCCAACACTTATATCTGATCATATAGGAACCAATCCTATAATCACATCAGAAAGCCCCAACACTCACATTCACCAGCATGATAGGACATCACATCACTAACATCTGTGAAAAGGCTTAGCACTTATATCTGACCTACTCATCGGAAAGGAACACCCATCCAGATAGGAACACATCCTATCACAGTGATGGAAGACTCCCATCCAGGATGGAATACATCCTTCTCACAATGATGAGAGATTTCCCACTTTCATCTAGGCTGGAACACATCCTGCTCACAATGATGAAATACTTTCATCCAGGCTGGAACACATCCTACTCACAGTGATGAGAGATTTCAGCACTTACATCTGAGCACGTGGGAACACATCCCTCAGTCACTCCAGAAAGGCTCTACACTTACATCCATCTAGGCAGGAACACATCCTGCTCATAGTGATGGAAGGGATTGCACTCACATATGATCTTATGAGAACACATCCCAACAGTCATATCAGAATGGCCCCTAGTCCTCGACTGAGCTACCTGGTAACTGACCAGGTGCCTCCATTCTCCTAGAGAATGGCAGTTGCCCTTACATCCGACCTGCTCATCGGAATGGCCAACACTCACATCTGACATGGAAGGAACTTAATCCTTTAGCCATGACATAATGGTTCAGGCCTTACATTTGATCAAGTGGGAACACATCCCTCTATCACATCAGAATGGCTACTCAGTTTTTACACTGAGTGTTCCTGGTAACTGATCAGGTGCCTCCATTCCTAGAATGGAAATTTCCCTTACATCTGTCCTACTCGACAGAATGGCCAACACTCATATATGACATGGAAGGGAGCAACCCTATCACCATGACAGAATGGCTCAGCCCTTAAATCTGACCATGGAAGGAACCAATCCTCTCACCATGTCAAAATGGCTATGGGTCTCATCACTTTCTCTTGGAGGAAACCTCGATCTGGAGAACACCAAGTCTCTCCCTCAATTACTCAAAATTTAGCCTAATCAATGGCTTTGTCAAAACATCATCTATCTATTCCTCCGTCGCAACATACTGGAGCTTCACTGCTCCTCTCTGCACCATATCCCTGATATAGTGATACTTGATCTCGATATGCTTCGACTTGTCATGGAACACTGGATTCTCTGAAAACTTCACGCAACTCTTGTTGTCACAATGTATACAAGTAGCATCCAACTAGAGATCAAATATATCAGACGGTAGCTTCTGTAGCCATACTACCTCACAACTAGTTGAACAAGCTGCGACATACTCTGCTTCAGATGTACTCAGTGCCACACAGGATTGCTTCCTGCTAAACCAAGAGACCACACCTGATCCCATACTGAAGCAACATCCTAAAGTACTCTTCCTATCGATGGCACTGCCTTCCTAATCTGAATCAACATAACCCTCTAGGTTAATCTTTCGATTCGCATCATACTTGAGCCCATAATCAACTGTACCCTTCAGGTACCTCAGAATATGCTTTGCAGCAGTCAAGTGAACACTTCTCGGATCTGTCAAGTACTGGCTCAAGGTGTTCATAGCAAAGAAAATCTCTGGTCTCGTGTTTGTTGGGTACATCAATGACCCAATCATCTGACGATACATCGTGGCATCAACCGACTCTGATGAAGCATCACTCAATAGCTTCAGGTTCGATGCCATAGGTGTGGCCATAGCCTTGCAGTCCATAATTCCAAATCTCTTCAGGATATCTATGGCATACTTCCCTTGTCCAAGGAAGATTCCATCTGTACTCTACCACACCTCCATACCTAGAAAGTAATGCATCATACCCAAGTCCTTCATTTCAAACTCAGCAGCAAGCTTTTTCTTCGTATCAGCAATCAACCCATCTATACCTGTCACAAATAGATCATCTACATACAGTAGGAGCATCACTGGGTTGCCATCTTCAACCTTGTAGTAGAGGTTGGAATCTGCTTTACTCTTGGTAAAGCCCAAACTAGATAGAAAGTCGTCAATTCTGCTGTACCAGGTCCTGGGTGCCTGTTTCAAACCATATAGGGCTTTCTTCAATATGCATACATGAGACTCTCTGTCATGTGTCTCAAAACCGAGTGGCTGTTCTACATACACATTCAAGAAAGCAGTCTTGACATCCATTTGGTGTATCTTCCATTTCATTACTGTAGCCAGAGAAAGTACTGATCTGATGGAAGTGTATCTGGCAATAGGTGCAAAGGTTTCTTCATAGTCTACTCCCTCTTTCTGAGAGAATCCTTGAGCTATAAATCTTGCCATATACTTTTCAATGCTACCATTTGCAGCATGCTTGATCTTGTAGATACATTTGGAAGTGACAACTGACTTCCCTTTTGGTCTTGGGACAACATCCCAAACATCATTCTTCATGATCGATTGATATTCTTCGATCATAGAATCCTTCCATTCTTTCTGATCGGCTGCTTCTTCATAACTGGAAGGTTCTTTATTAATTAAATCACCTAGTAAAGCTACATACCCGGAATTGGATCTGGTGCTCTTTCTTTCTCTGTGATTCTCTTCTGGAGCCCCATATCTTTCTGCACCTTGGATAAGTTCACGTACCCAAGTAGGTTTCCTCTTATGAGGATTCTTCTCCAAAGGTGGATCTACAGGTATTTGTGGTTACTCGAACTCTCGATCTTCTTCTTGAGCTTCTTCATCCATGATTGTATCATGAATTCTGGGTACTTCTGCTTCTGCTTCTCCGGGTTCTTCAGCAAGTTTGTTTTTGGATTTTTTGTAAGCTGTGCCTTCATCAAATTTCACATCCCTGCTGATGTCAATCTTCAGGAGTCTTGTTCTCGAGTACTCTATGTGGAGTACGGTTCTGTACATACAACGCTGTTCTGGCAGCTTCTGCCCAAAGATGCATAGGAAGGTCTTGATCATGAAGCATTGCTCTTGTAGCTTCCATGATAGTTCTATTCTCCCATTCCGCAATCCCATTCTGTTGTGGATTATAAGGAGTAGACAACTCCCTCTTAATCCTTGATTCTTTACGTATCTCTTTGAATTCATTTGAAGTGAATTCTTCACCATTATCTAATCGAATGGTCTTGATCTTCTTTTCAATATGGTTTTCGATCAAGGCTTTGAATTCCTTGAATTTGATGAATACTTCATCTTTGTTCTTCATAAAGTAAATCCATGTCTTTCTAGAAAAATCATTAATAAAAGAAACATAGTATGCATACCCGCTTAGTGAGTTTGATGACATAGGTCTACATACATCGGAGTGGATTATTTCTAGAATTCTTTTGGCTTTGCTTTCGTTGCTGGGAAATGTCTTCTTTGTATTCTTTCCTTTCGCACATCCTTTTCAGACACCATCATGTTTGGCTTGAAATTCTAGAAGACCTTCAACAGCTTTGCTTGTAATAGGTAGTGCTCTGTAATGCACATGTGCAAGCCTTCTATGCCAAAGCTCATTTGGATCTACTGTGTCATGGATCAAGGCTTGTTTCGGATGGCCCTTCAATTTGTACAAGCCTCCTTCTTGTTCTCCAATCACTACCGCATCATCGATAGTCTTCCCTTTTGGCCACATGATGACTTGACCATCTATGAATGCAACCCACATTCCTTTTGCATCCAATGCTGAAATGTATAGAAGGTTCTTCTTGAGTCATGGAACAAACAATACTTCTTTCATTGTTAGAGACTTACCAGAGTCTAGCTTGTATGAATATTCCCCACTACCTTTTATTGGATATTGGTAGTCATCTCCTAGTTTCACCTTGTGAGGTGATTCATGTTCTGACAGTCTTACAAAAGATTCCTTGAATCCCATCATATGTTTGGAAGCTCCACTGTCTATAAGCCAATCATCACTACCATGAGTAATGTTACCTATGAGAGATGATATCAGAACATATTCATCCTCGCTTGAAGAATCTTCACTTTCATTTCTAGATCTCTTCTTGGATGGTTCATCATCCTCTGCAGCATGAGCATGGTGTCTTATTTTGTTGCTCTTCTTCTTATGAGAGTGGTTCTTTCTCTTAGGACAATCTTTAGCAAAATGTCCTTTTTCATCACAAGTATAAAATATAAATCTAGATAGATCCCTTTTAGAATGAGAGCTCTTATCTTTGGAGTAATGATGTTTTCTTCTTTCCTTCTTGGAGTGAGCTGTGAGGGCTTGATCTTCACTACCCATATTTTCTTCTCAAGCTGCTATTCTAGCTTCTTCTTGAGAGCATTCTTCCCATAGTCTGTTGAATTTGGATAACTTCTTCCTAGCACAGATTCCTTGGATGAAAGCATCCCATGATCTAGGGAGGCCATTCAAAGTAGTCATCACAATCTCTGCATTTTCCACTTCTTCATCAACAGCTTCTAATTGTTCCTTGATCTAAGAAACCCTTGTGAATTATGAATGGATATTTTCTGCATTATGAATCTTCACATTCTTCAGTTAGTCCCTCAGGGTCATCTTTCGATTGATGTTCTTTCCTTCAAACAATTTGGTTAGGGCATCAAACATAGCTTTAGGTGTCTTGAGAGAGGACACTTGTGGAATGAGGTGATCCTTGATAGAATAAGCAATGATCCTCTTTTCCATAGACATCTTCTTCTTATGTAATGCCTTTGCCTCATCTCCCTCTGGAACTGGAACCTCCTCATGAATGTAGTAGTCTAATTCATTCTCTTCCAGGACCAGGGAGATCCTATACTTCCAAGCTCGGAAGTTATCAGCTCCCTCAAGGTTTTCATCAAGCTTGGTATGATGAGACATCTTTAAATGAGAACCTCAAATAAAAATAAAAATATTTTAGATCTTACCAGGTTCAAGATGTCGGATCTGAAACTTGAGCTGAAATCCCGTAGAGCTGGTTCAGGAGCAAATTAGGGTTTTCCTTTTCCGGAGTTCTGTCCACCCAAATGCCTTGAAATTTGTCCCTAACTTCGATTTTGTGGAGGAGATCAATCCAGGCCTGGGTTCACTGAAAAATTCCTCTTCTGTAAAAAGCCCTAATTTCTTACCCTAGTGATAGGTCCAAAACTGAAAAACCTCAGAATTGGATTCTATTTCGACAGAAAGATGCGCCCTAGGGAGGAGAGTTATTCCACTTTAATTTTGCTGAAAATATGTGGAGGAAGGTCCACAAACTAGGAAGCCCTAGTTCCTGCAGTTGCATAGTGTCTTCTTCTCAGCTTAGCTCTGATACCATGTTAGTTTTTCAACATTAAGCTAGCATTATGTTAGGATATTTACTAAGAGAATAACAAGTACAACAATCAAACACAAGCACATCACAAGATACAAGAGACACAAAGAGTTTTACTCAGGGAAACCATAAAGGAGAAAACCTCGCAACTTCCTCAGAGATAGAATCAGCACCAAAACAGTAAAAGCCCCAAAGCAGTAGTCTTCTTCTTCTATCTAGTCCCAGTGTATTTCCTTCCTCACTAATGTGCCACACTTGAGTGAGTGAATGATGTGATGTACAAGTGATAAATAGAGAGACTCTCACTCTCTATTTATATTCTTCCATTCACTTGAAGTGCACTCAATCATGTCGGCCCAACTTAACAATTACTTACTAGAGCCTACATCTCTATGAGTGTATAATAACCCTAGTGCCCAGAAACTATGGGGACTTTAACAATGACTTGACATGACTTGTTTACATTATTGATCCTCCCGATTGGAACATCGGGGCATGACAACATGACTCAAATACATAATAGAAACATCCCGGAATAAACATCGGGTTACAATACATAAGATACATAGATGAATAAATTCCGAAGTTACAAATACATCAACATAAATGTCACCACTGGAAACGAGCCCTTCCTTCTACAGGGTTCCTAGAAACATGACCCTATGGGTTTCGATGGTTGGTTGGAGGGTGCGTTATACCATGGCTAAGTTTAATTAATGGTTTAAGTATCACTCTCATTCTCTTTAAATCTTTACGCATGCTTATAACCAATCCTTATGTAATTTCATGGTTATTAGTTTATAATTATTTTATTTATGGCTTAAACATGCTCTCATCCAACGCTTCTGGGGTTAAAATCGTTGTTCTAGAAGCATTGATATATGTGGACTTGGACTCCAAAGTATTCAATCCTTGGTTCATGACTCATTTTTATAGTTGACCTCGCAATCGTTATTTAATTTGATAGTTTATTTATTCGGTTATATTGGTAAATATATGTGTCTATTTAAATGTATAATCTTGATTTCCAGCCACTGTTGTGCATGGTATTTTAGGAATCATTTTAGAATTCTATATAGGTTAATAGCGTAGACTTGGAAACCCCAATGGGTTTCATTCTATCTACGGTTCTTTACATATGTTCTATCGTTGGCATGTAAATGTTTAAATTTAAAGGTTAGTTTAGAAGTTGACTATTTTTATAACTCTTCGTGGATGCTCTATAATAAAATGCTAACTATTATTCTAGGTTTCAATCATTCGTGACAATTTGTTCAAGTGTTGAGTTTATAGCATATATTTATAAACAAAGCTCCAACATGAGCTTTCCTTGGATGAAGCGAATACCTTACCTGGAAATAATTATGTCCTATCTATTAAAATGCTTAAATAGTTATTGGATGTTGTTTCTAGGATCTAGAATGTTGATACTATCACTTCAACTGCTTATGTTTGGATGTCAATTGCTGAAGCAAATTATCTTTGAATTCAAGATCCTTGCTGAGAAAGTGGGAAAAAATATCAAGTTCCTTTATTTGGTGGTGAATATTGGCGCTTTCTTCTAAAACCTTAGTACATTTATTCAATTCAGTCAATAAAATGTTGTTCAACTCCTCGAGGCACATATTTTCCTCTACAAGGTCTGAAAATTGACATTGTAAGCCGATTAATAGAGAATCTTTCTCGTCTGTAGTTTGGATACAATATTCAACATCTATGATGAGAGAATCCAAATTTATTTCCAAATCTCCTATTCTTCCCTCATGATGTACTTGTTTTTATTCCAATATCAAATTTCTTCTCCCCAATTCAACGTTCTCCTCCTCGAGGAACATTTTATCCTCTTAAATTTCTTGCACTGTGTCAATAAAGTTTTCTTGTTTTTCATTCTCATTCAACAATGCAATGAGTTTTTCCTCCAACTCTTTATTTTTCTTGGCCAACTCCACATGGATTGCTTCAAAATCCTTTCCCTGTACTTCCTTTTCTTGCATTAGTTTGACATTTGTCTCCTACAAGTCTCCAAGTTTTTAATTGAGTTCATGAATTTGTCTGTTAGGTTTTCCATTTTCAACAATGGATTCTTGAATTCTGACATCCATCTCCTGCAACTCTCCGAGATATTTATTCTTCTCCTGACTTTTCATCTTAGATTCACCAATTATATCAACTAACTGTTCACTTCTATGATTATGTTTTTCAAGAAAACAAGTTGCACCATTCACCTCCTTATGTAGAAATTCATTTTATTGTTTGAGAGAATCAGTTAGCTTGTAATACTAAATTAAATCTAGGTGTTGTTGGAAAGCTTTATTAGCCAGTGTTGTAAATTAGATGATTCAAACTCTTTGGCCAACTGCGATACATGTCCATGTTTATCTTTTCCCAAGGAAGAGTAACAATTTGCAATTGAGTTCATCATTTCTAAATAGGAATATCCTTCCCGCCTATTGTTGTTCCATCTTCGTCCAGCCATCTTCTTATACAAATAGAAAGTCCACAGGTTTGGAAATATATGGAAGAATCACGACAAATTTTCCACTAAACTACCCTTAAAGAAAAAGAAAAAAAATCGGCTACGAAAAGAGAAAATGATTCTACAACAAGAGAGTGGTACACAATGTTGAAGCAGTGATGCCCTTAAAAATTAGTAGTAAGGTTGAAAAAACAAGATAAGATTTTGTTGGGAAAAAAATTCTAAATTTGTAATTGAGGTTGAAAATAAACGATACCATTTTGCGAGGTATAAAATTTGTGATTGGAAAATTTTGGGTAGATAAAATGTGAAGGGACTACTTATATACTTCTTACAAGCTGAAATGTTGATGTATCTTAATTTACTGTAGATTCTAGAGATTGATGGAATTGTTTTGATGTCATTTTTATTGCACATAGAGGCACTCTACAGCCGAGTATAGGGGGTGGTCTTATATCATTCCTACTTAACAAAAAAAATAATTATCTGCCAAAACAAATGTCGGCCAAAAAAACACCCAATATCGTGGAGATTTGGCCAGAAAAATAACCTAATATGATGGGGATGTTGTGATGTGCCTACCTAATAAAATAATAAAATATATAAAAAAATTAATTATCTCCCAAAAAATGTCGTCCTTCCACATGGCCTCCTAAGCAACCCATGTTTTTATTGTACATGGTTTAGAGGGTCTTTCACGTGGTTTTAAAACCATGTGCAAGGCCTTCCTAAACAACCCATGGTTTTAAAAGCATATCAATATATTTGACCCTCTTGATGCTTCATAGAGCCAAACATATTTGTATTTTAGTTAAGTTGTTTCATTAAATTATTTTATTTTTTAATATCACACTCCATTAATGAAAGCGTTTCAAACTCACTCAAAGTTGGTTCATATATATAGCATGTTAATACGAAAGGAGTAGAGAAGATTATTTTAATATCCCAGTGGATGTACCAGCTAGGATGTGTGTTTTAATTTATCTAAAGAGTCCGGTAAAAGTAGACAAAAAGTGGATAAAACATTAGGGACATCATATTAAAGTTATAAATAAAAATGACATATACCAAGTAACAATCTTTATAATAAGTATCGAAAGAAGGTCTTTTAACAACATGTTTCTATCATACACTTACAGGGAGAGATTGCCATCTCAAGTGGTGTGGATTCCGAGACAACATGTGGTGATTTGTAGTAGGATCGACCATGCATTTAACTTGATAATGAGGGAATTATGATATTGCGATGGTTTTGGCAACATGCTCATAATTTCTAGAACAGATGGAGGGTACCTATGCATGATATGCAGTTTGAACTAATACATCCATCATGGCACTTTACGTTGAGTGAGAAAGTTCAAAAGGGTGGTGACTAGATTTAATTTTCAAAATTATGTTGTATGATACAATTTCAATTTGGAGCTCAACTTCTCTATTTTCTAGTGGCCACGAGTTAGGGCTCTCGGATTTTGCAATTGGGAAAATTTTATACTCTCACTGGAGTTTAACGTGCTTGTTAAGATGAGGAAAAGGATTAATAGGAAAGATAAGGAGCCAATTGTCGAGGAAATTCAACAAGATACCCCTTCCTTTATCCCTATTCTTACCAAGGAAATTAATAGCGATATTGAGGGAGTCAAATTCTACCAAAGGCACATTCCTCTAAAGATAAAAACAGATTTGTATGAAGAAAAGAAGGCGATTAAACCTTGGTACATGGTATTTTAGTTTGATAAGGATTATGAGACCTTGACAAAGCATGTCGTTGATTCTAGGGATGCCAAGCTTGGCATTGTCATGCGACATTTGGGGGCCGAATTTAAAGAAATAGACTTCTTGCTAGTAGTACTCCTCGGTCCCCTCAAATCATAAAGTAGTTGGATGAAGAAAATATAGAGGTTCGTCATAAATGACATTCATGTTTTTCTTATGTTAAATTTTTTTACGTATTCTCTTCAGTTTCTTTATACAAATGTTCCTATGAATAGTTATAGTTGTAGTTACAATATCTTCAATCTTTTTATTATTGTTCGAACACTTAGGTAGTCTTTTATTTTAGATTTTAAGGGGACAACTATATGGGTTTTTTGTTGCCACCCAAGACAAAGATACATTTCCTTTTTGAAACAGGACGATCTATTTTCCATCATGTGGAGTCCCAACCTGAGTCTGTAATTGTATTTTTTCTACTTTACTAGTAATAGAAGGAACTCCCTACATACTTATAAAAATGATATGAAATGAAGTTCATCTATGAATCGATGGAAAAATATTATGCTCTACATGATCTGGGTTCCTAGGAGCACATTGGGGGGAAATAATTTGATTGAATGGATCAAGCACTATTATCACGGATGCATATCTAAATAAGCAAAGAAGGAAATACACTACATAGACAAAAAGTAAACAAACATATAAAATACAGGATTTTAAACCAATCTCTGATATTTGATAACTCCTATATTACTTTCTTCATTTTACAATAGTGTACATGCTTATATAGGATGCTGAGATGCTTGGGTGACTACCCGTTATGTTCAGTTACAAATAAGTTAGAATGGTTCAGAAGTTCAATCATTATAAACAAGTGGAAAACAGAGAGATAATCTATCATAGTCGTGTCAAGATGTTGGAGTCGACGATGCATGTCGAGATGCAAAACCTGTCGAGGTTGTGTCAAGGTTCGCACTTGTTGAAGTCGATGTTGAACATGTCAAAGTCGAAAACATGTCTAGTGGTGGGTGGATCATTCCTCCTTCCTTAAGAAACAATTGTCCCCATTGTTTGCTCATTACAGTGAGGAAACTTGTTGGTGAGTTCAGTAGTAGACTACCACTTTCCTTGGGTTGGGAGTTGTCGAGATTTAGCTACTTGAATCAAGGAAATGGAGTTCTTCCTTTGATGACGTATGCATTGTCCTACGATGGTGTCACAAGGAAGAGGCTCCTGAACATTTGGATGGATGTCTTCTGGTTCTATTGTTTGCAAGTCGTTCTGTTCCAATAAGAATGCATGGTATGGTCGAAGTAGATCGATATTGAACATTGGATGTAGACCCAAGCATGAAGGAATGTTGACATGGAAATTTTTTTCTCCAATATGCTTAAGGATATTGTATGAACAATATCATAAAGGTTTCAACCTTCTGTATGGTACATTGAGGTGCTCCTTATTTATATGTAACTAGAACTTATCCCCAATTTGGAATGAATGAGGAGTATGATGCTGATCATGTCGAGCCTTGAATTTTCCATTATCTCATTGCAACATTTCATGTGCTTGCTTCTGAATTTTGTAGATTTGGTCTTGAAAATTCAAGTCTTTTTCAAGTTCTTGTCCTTCCAAGTTGATGTCGTTCGACTATGTCGATGAAATGATCAAGTATATGGGTGCTGAGGGTTCAAAGAGTGAACTATTTCCCAAAGAGTTGTGTTTTGCATGATTATAAATGTTATGTATGTATCGAAGACATTCATCCTATGTTCTATGATTCTTGTGGTTGTACATGTGAAGCAGTTGTAGTACTAAGGATTCACAACTTTCATCTAACCCTCTGTCTATGGGTGGAAAGTTTTCGACAAAGAAAGGCTCGTGTCGAGGTGTTTCCAAATATTCTTCCAAAAGATGATGAGAAATTTGGCATCTCTTTCCAAAATGATTGTCATTGGAAGGCCATAGTGTTTCCAAACATGTTAAAAGAAGAGATGATAAATATGTTGTGATGTCATATTATTCTTCCATGGAATGAGGACATCCATCTTGGAAAATCTACTGACTGCTACTAATATCACATCTTGATGATGTTTCGTAGTAGGAAATCCCATCAGGTAGTCCATATAAATAGATTCCCAAGGTCAACTAGGAACCAATAAAGCCGTATAAATTCCTTGTCATCGATTCGATAGTTTAGCAATGGCACAAACCATGCATGATCGAATGTACTTTTTGACATTAGATTAAAGTGAAGGATAGTAAAATTATTTTTCAAGGATAATAAGTATTTTCTACTCCAAAATGTCATGTAGTGCACGTCCCAAATGACGTGCGCTTGATGCTCTTCGGTTAGTACACAAATATTTCCAAGATTGTATAGCAAGGTGTCTTTAAGGAAGTAGTTAGTAGTAGAAAACATGTTAGTATGAAGCTGTCGATAAATTGTGGAGAAGTCACAGTCTACCTAATACAATTGTGGCCAAGTGGTGGTGTTGTAACCATGCATACTCATCACTATCAAACGAAGAGCAATGGGTGGTTGGCTAAGTCAATTTGTAGTGAAATCGGATTTACCTTTATGATACTTAATTACCAACTGAAATTGTTGTAGGTAATTGATCCACTTGAGTTGTCAAGTTGTCTATAATTTTGGCTAGGATGGGGAAAACTGTAAGAGATTGTAGTTAGTGAGGATGATTGTTTCCATCCCAAGGATGTAATGTCTCTATTTATTAAGGGTTTCAAAATGGCATACATTTCATTCTCATATGTCGAATATTTTCTAATCATGTTGTCGAAACTTTCCAAATTAAAAGCAATTGGGTGACCAGGATTAGTGATCGCTGCTCCTAAATCATAGGCCAATGTGTTTGAAGGCTAATGCAAATCAGGTAACATAAGTGTTGGTGTGGTAGAAATATTTTGATTGAGTTGCTCAAAAGCTTATTGTTTTGTCGATGTCCATTTGAAGACAGTTTTCCCATTTCCCTTAGTCAACTTATTCAAGGTCCAGGCTATGTGAGTGAATCTGAGTATAAATTGTTGATCAAAATGAGAGTCGGTTCTTCCCATTGAATGCCATATTTTGCCACTTTTCCTTTCCGTTGAGCTTCTACCTATTACTTCATCATTGGAAAAATCCTACTTATGTGTGAAAAAACCAATCAAGACCTTTGCGCCGATATCCGAATGATTGAAGTAGCTAAGACCCGATTGAAGTCCCATTATGACTCTCACTTCCAACCATGCACCTTTAATGACATAGACCTTTTCCTTGTCTACGAACAAGCCCATGATAAGGATGGAAAAGGGAAGGTCAAAACCATTTTGTATAACCCTTATGTCATCCATTCCTACCATGAAAAGGGGGCATATATCATCACTGACTCTTAAGGCTACCTCTTGAAGAACCACACAATGGGCTCTACCTCAAGATATTCTATGACTAAACCTCCCAACCTGAATACCCTATATCATAATTTTTATTTTTTGTTTTGCATTGAGTTTTACCATGTGTATAACAGTTTGTTTCCTTGGTTGTTTTAGATGGATATTACCTTTCCTTCCAATGTTGGTTTTGATGATGGTGAAAGTAGATGGTATCTGAATATCACCTCGGCTTTGTGGCTCATTTATTCTTTGTCACATGAGCTAATCCATATCGACGGAATGTATGTTGGAATTGCTACCAACATCCTGGCTGAGTATGCCATTGGCGTTGGTCTATTAACCATCGCCCTTCACTTGGGTATTTGTTTACATGATGTCTTCTTCGACTCCCAACTTCTTTCTCCCAGTTGAAAAACTTCTTCTGGGTACACAATCCTTGTCTCTTTAGAAAGTTCTTGTGCACAAGACAATTGGTTAGACATTTCGAATCCATTTCATTCAAGCATGTTCCTAGAAGTCAAAATAGTGTGTCATATCAAAGGGATTATTGAACAACATAACAAACTAGGTGTACAATGATGTACCATGCACATGTTAGATGTTCCTTGGAGATAAGAATGAAGTACTTAATGATTATATCAAGTGGGGCAATTTTTTTCTCTTCTTCTCTTTATGAAATTTCTGCACCCTTGTGGGGGATTTTGTAAGGATATGCCAGCAGGAAGATCTAGTTTTTTGGAAATTAATCACTTAAGAATTATTCATTAGGAAATTCCCTTAATCGAGTGTTTTTTCACTTGGATAATTAAAATTTATTTTTAGAGATTTTAATTATTTGAGTTTTACACTCAAAATTACCTCCAAAGTGGTGAAAGGTGTTCTAGTGATCAAGTCCATGGGGTGATTGGGGCCTAGAAATGATCTATATTACCATGCTAGACATTATTGAGAGTCTTGAGGAATTTCATTAAGTTTTGCATAGGTTTTTTTAATTTTTCGTCATTAAAAATTGCCACTCACGACAATTTGTTGTAATGTAAAGGAGGGTTAAATGAATTATAATGTCCATGAATATGGGTATGGGTACTCAAAATCAATGGAATGAGTCCCCCTACACCCTTATAAAACATTTGAAGTCATTCGAACAAGCCTCAATAATGTTTTGGTCACATTTTCCAAATTCAGTCAAGGAAATCAAAAAATTTGGCAATTAATTAGAGATCCAAATTTTGGAAAAGTGAATATAGTCACTTGGGGTGGCCAAGTAAAGGTTCTAATTTTTATATTAGGTCCCTAAAATAAATTTAAAGCATAAGGGGGTGTGGAAATCAAGCATGTAACAAGTTTTGAGTTTTTGACTCTAGGGGTTGCCCCCTTCACTCTTTCATTGGTTAGGTGAGCTAAAGTCAATGGAAGGGGCCCCACTATGGTGGTTTCCTCCCCATTTGACATAGAAATAAGGTTAAAAGCATTAAATTGGGGGCTTCTCACTGCATATTTGAGATCTTAAACCATGGTTTTTTCCTCCTTGGGCAAATTCGCCCCCTCACTTGGGCCCCCCTCTCTCCCTTGTGACACTTGTATAGAAATCAAAGAGCCTCTCTATTTAAGGAGGATTCCCCTCCTCATTTTGGAGATAATATCTCATGCTCTTACTCTCTTGCTCTCTCTTGCTTGCATTTTTCTCTCATTCTTTGATATTACTGTAATTTCCAGCCATTGGGCATTTTTAATAAAAATATTTGGAGGAGATCTTATGTTGTTGGGAGGTGACTTTCTCTTGTTTTGTCAAGATCATCATCTACAAGTGAGGCCAAATAGGAAAAATGTTTTTCCTTGGTAAGATCTTCTTAGTCTATGTAGATATTATGAGTTTTTCTCTCTTGCACTCGAGAACTTCAAACATTTCTTGGTTGAATAGTTTGATTTCTTTAATCATTGTGAGAATCTCACCTCTCTTTGTGTTTGTTTAGATTATCTTTCAATTTGTAGGTTATCCATATTGAAGAGAGGGATTCTTTCGTTAGATGCCCCACTTCTTCAACCATTTGAAGAGAAAAGAGCACACTAATTCTTTAAAAACAATTCTGCATTTTTCTTTATCTTTATTTGAATCTTCATGTCCAGTTTAAATATTCATTCTACAAGTTATTTGAATCCATTCATTCTATAATTTTTATTACATATCTTTAACAAAAAAATTTCACTTGTATGCAAGGTGTCCCAAAGTGATTTTGTGCATCTTTTACCACATTTTACTTATTGTTATTTTGTAGGTTTAGGGATTTACAAGGGGAAACTTTGCCAAAATTTGGAAAGAAAAGAGTGCAAAGAACCCCCAAGGGTCACCAATTCAAAACCCATTGCCTCAAAGTGGTCAAATACTCATTCTATTTCTCATTTTTCCTTATCTAAAGGTGCTTAATTTTCTATCACTATAACAAGTCCAAGGGATTGTTATTTTCCATTATTTTATTTTAATTATTTACCCCATCTCTTCTTTAGGAAGAGAGTTGTGTGGCTAGGTTCGCATTTATTATTCTTTGAAATTTACCATCCATTGCATGCAAAGGATTTTGGTCTTTCCCACTCTTGCATATAAATTAAAGAAGGTATGGATTAATTAGTTTTCATATCCACAAGTTTATTTTTCTCTCCATCCTTTCCATTTGGAAACTTGATTGAGTGGCTAGGATCTGGTTTTTTTTCTATCTTTATTTCTTTTTCCCACACCTTGTAAGTGATTTGGCTCTGCCATCCTTGCAATATCATTTTGGATAGCGTAGTTAAATATATTTAACGTTTTTTTTATTTTTTGGGAAGTAAATAAACATTTCCATAATATTTTCCACGTATTCATTCCCCCTTTCAGTTGGTTTGATGCTGGGTGACAAGAAAGGGAGAAGATTTGAGTTCGCTAGATTAATAGGCATCCAACTGTTATCTTGATAAGAAATTGAGAAAAGAAAGGTTGACATGTGGATCTATATGGGTAGATGCTGTTGGGAGCCTCGTGGAACTTAGTGTCCTCATGTTAAGCACCCAACAATCTTTGGGATTGACTTGTGGATCTAAAAGGGAACCTTGTGTTCTCTTGTTGAACATTCAACAATATCTCTCAAATCTTAAAAGATAAGAGTTAGGGGTAGAAATAGTAGATATAGTGTAATTTATTGTTTCACAAATTAATTCCCCTAAGTTGAAGTGATACCTAAAATGAACTAAAAATTACAGGACCACTTGCAAGACACTATAATATCTTGTTTCATTCACATTTTCACTTCCAAATCATTTTCAATTCAGATTATTTACATTTTCAGATCAAGTTACATTTCATGGTTACATTTCATTTAATGCAATTTGAGTTATGTTAATTATCAATTTATTGTATTCGATGATCTAAGGATTTGGGAAGAGTTTCATTGCAAATTATTGTATATCTTGTATTTTTACATTATTATGTATTGTATTTTTCCAAAGCCCAATAGAATAAGCACTGGAATTGAATAGTTGTTTTTTCCTTTCTTCTAATTGCATTTGATTTAATTGAAAAGCAAGGTGTGTCTGCCATTTAAAACTATTGCATCTCTTCATGGTTGCTTGTCATTAAACTTAATTTAAACCTTAATAAATTCTAACTCTTGATTAAAATTGTTAGAATATAATCCGTTAGGGATTATAATATTGTAAATAAATAAATAGGAATAGTTGGAAGCCGAAAAGGCTGGACGGAAGGTGAAATAAACCGTCACATGAATGTATAAATGAATGCTTAGCCATGAATAGATTACTTAATCGGGAGTTATTACCAACAAGTGGTATCAGAGCCTAGCTTCCTGCCTGCCATAACTCCTGCCTGTTGCCAGTCTGCCCATTCCTGGTATTCTGCTTGCCAGTCCATTGCCAGACTGCTCCATCAGTCTGCCGGTAGAGTCGCATGCAGTGTATGCGTTACTCCTCCCCCAGCCTGGGCATGCGTTATTCTCCTTCAAACGTTTGTTTGAGGTTACTGCGTGATTGGGGTGTTGTATATGAGCTTCTTTCACCTGTCTTTTGTTTGAATAACGAAACCCTAGTTTTTCACCTGTCTTTTGTTATGCGTGGAGACTGTTCTGCATGGAGACTGTTCTGCGTTGGAGACTTTGCATTTGCTCTGCATGAAACCCTAATTTAAGGTAAATATCAGCGCTCTTGGGAGCAGTACACCTGATCTTCTTGCTCCTGCCACCGGCAATTAAGTCGATACCCATTGTTGCTGCTGCTGCAGATGTCGAACCCTCTTCCTTCATAGAATTTTGTCAGCTAGAGTGTTTATGGCATGAAACATTATGCCCATGTTTGTATCCTTGAGTCGCTATGAAGTGCCTTCATCACTGCAATGGTTAATTTTTTATGCTAACAGTCATCACTTGAATTATTGAATTATTGTGAGATCGTGTAAGCCTGTGGAGAATCATTTATGACATAGCCACGGATATTAAGCTGTTAGAATTGCCATTTTTTTATTACAGTCGGGAGGGAGGATTATCAAATAACGTAGCGTTGTTTTCTAAAGGTTCCTTCAAGAGAGGGAAATGAAAGGCCCTTTCATCAAGCGATTCTTTGAATAGAGAAAGGGCGACCTCTTCTCCAATGCATAAAAGATGACTGTGATTTCCAGCGTGGGCTCTCTTCATAGGCGTAAACCCTAATTCTTGTGTGACATTCATCATCTGAATATCGCTTTATGACTGCATTTCTTTGAGAGACTGGAAGAATATGCTTGAAATGGATGTGAAGAATTTGCAATGGCTGAAAGAACTCGTTGAAGATTGATTCTCTCAGCTGCGTGGATTCTGTAAACGTTTTTCATGTTGCTGGTATCTCTATCCTCTGGTGCGTTGAAGTCATGAATACCTGAGACAGATTGTGACTGTTGCGTATGAGCACTTGTTTGATACTGCGTTGAACTGGAGAGATTGCTTTCTTCAACTGCGTGAAGACTTCCTTGACAAGTTGCTGTGACTGAGGTTAAAGAGCTGCCTGCCTGCGTTGAAGGAGCTTCCGTTCCATTGAAGCTGCAAGCTGTGGGTTATATGCATAGTGTTGTCGACTCTTTCTGCTCTCTCCATCATTCTGAGTTAAAATCCATTGTCTGCGTGAGTTAAAATCCTTTGGTGGCTTTCCTGAACCGAGCTCACTGCAGGGCTTTACAGATCCTGCCTCATCTTCTCAGAGACTGCGATATAGGTGGCTGCTGGTATCGCTGCACATTTTTTAATGAGCATGTTGTATGAATATCGCTCTTCAGCTTGGCATACCCGATGTTACCTACATCCTTCAATATCCCAAGTGCTTTCTTCGAGTGGCTGCAACTTTGGTTCTTTGCTATGCTTGATCTATTTCAGTCGCACTTCTCTGAAATTTTATGCATGTATGTTGCGCGAAGAGCCTGCATGAGAGCTGCTGAAGACTGCGTGGAGACTGGGTACCGATCTCCTTCCTGCGACTTGAAGACTGCTCTAATACCTATGAGTGGAGGTAAAACGTTTTTTGTTCATTAAAATACAAAAAACCCTAATTTTTCCCTAATTTAGTGCTGGAGAGTGCTGCTATTTGTATTTGTTATCTGCTGCGAGCTACAACTGCTGCATTGAAGCACCAATGCTGCGAGCTGTAAGTTTGTATCTGCGTTGAGTATATTGGCTGCTGAATGTTGGAATCATTCTGATATGTTCCTTTGAAAACTAGCACTGTCATGTGACATGAAAATATTGTTGTAAACAGTTGTAGAGCTTATTATTTTTTTATGTTTGAACAGCACCATATAAATTGTATTGCTGCAAAATTGTCATAGACTGATAGAGCTTGTCGAATACATTGTTTATACTAGCTAGTGCAGCTGTAATTCTACATAGACTGTATTGTAAACAGGAGCAGAGACTTAGACCTACTTCTTTCATATAGCTGAGATCGTTGACTGGTGCTAAAAAAATTTGCTTATGAACTTGTTGACAGCATATTAAGATTGTAAATCACCTTGGCAGAGGCTGTAGACCTGCAAGGTTTTTGTTTTACTATTATCTCAT
>LPNX010762955.1:1804228-1863682 GCA_001517045.1 Pseudotsuga menziesii
TGAATCGGGAGTTATGACCAACAAAAATATTTAAGAAACTAAGTAAGTAGGTACTACCCCCCTTGACGTTTAGGGAGTCGGGTCTAAACGAAGGAATTAGGAATCGAGGTGACATTGGGTTCTAAAATCATAATTACTCTCAAAAATACACCTAGAGGTTGGGAGACTTTTCTGTTGTTAAGTCTGTTTTAGGAGAAAAGAATTTTGGTGCCATTTTTGGGGACAAGTATTTTTGTTCTTGGAGTACCAATTTTTCTTTCCTTTTTGCTTTTGCTTTGTTTGATCAATGTTTGGAGTAGAAATTGATTATTCATTTGGAGACTCCACTCACCTTTTTATTTTTTAATTTACAAGAAAGAAAACAATATCTTTTTGTGAGCAATTTATAGTGCATATTTTTATTCTCACATGGCAACTCCATTGAAGGGATACAACCAAGTTTTTCATAAAATTGTTGAGATTGATTTTGTAGATGAGAGCATTGTTTGGTAGATCTAGTCTAGTTGAAAATGCATGATTAAATCAGATATGTTCTATTAGTAACCATTATGGGTGATGAAGAATCTAGAGAAAAAATTTCAAATGCGTATCCTCATATTGACTTCTTAGGCATCCTAGGCTTTCCAAACCATCAGCCATGTTTTTCAAAGGAGGGAAGTGTTTCACTTCCTATTTTTTTTGGGAATGGTGATTCAACTGTCTGTTGCATCATATATTTTCTTTCATTTTTGTTAAATTATGTCAACATACTTCATCAATATAGTAATATGCGGGAAATTTTTAGTACGCTAAGGATGCTTAGATGTGGTATTATGGTCTTCCTGATTAAAGCACTACGTCCCTTAAAATATTCTTGGAATTTTTTCTAAGAGTTGGAATAATGGTGAAGAAGATATAATTATTTATTTAGAGAAGGGATTTTACCAACTAAAAAGGATAAGAGAAAAAATTGAGCAACACCTCCATGATGATCTCATTGTAAAAGTTTATCAAAATTTAGACATTGTTGAAGATCCTCCTCATGACCCCTCAACAGAAACTATTGAACATCGGGTATATTTTCATGATTATTTCAGTGATGATGATCACATTTGTACCCCAGAACCACCTCAAGTAGAAACCATTATAGAGGATTATAATGAAAGTTATGAAGAAATTCATGAATTTTTAATGTGTATGATAACACCCCTCCATGTTCACCACTTAGGGATGAATTTTTGGAATGTTTTACTACTTGTAATACCTTTGAAATAAAAAAAATTATAAGGATGATCATTGTGAACATCATGAGGTTGGTTATATCTAGGAATGTGATACTAGCGATGAAGACTCTCTCACAACTGGCATAGATGGGAATGATGATTGTTAGACTTTTAATGAAAATCCAATATATGATTCTTTTGAAAATAATTTTGAGAATCCCATCTATGACATCCATAAATAAGGGAGTTGGGATCTTGATAACTTGGGGGGTCTTTCTAAGGAAGGTGAATGTTCAAATTTTCAATATGATTATTCAGTAAAATGGAGATCTAGATTGGGTGCAATTAATGGAAGAATAGTCTTGGGTTTTATATTCACATATAGAGGTTTCTTATGATTTGAAGCAGCTTGGGGCTTATACAGAGAATTATCATTTTATAATCCTTGTTGAATAGCGCAATGAAGTAATCGATGTGTCTCATCAGACAAATGTTCCTATCCAATCTTGGATAGAAAAAGCATGTGGGAACACCTGACAGTTTGGGAAGCAGTTCAATAACATTATCCATTCCTATGATTCCCCATATAGTCCACCCATTTTGTATCATCACACAGGCTTGCATTTCTTAATAAATGTGTCATTCCTTTTGCTAGTAACAAATGACAAGAAAAAAGTTTTAAGGTTGATAAAATGGTTAGGTGGTGGTATTGGATACTTGAGTTTACCTAAGATGTTATTTTATTTTGCTTAGGATAGGAAAATAACCTCCCAAAAGTGAGCATTTACATTCTACAATTTTTTTTTGTATTTAAGTTTCTAATAAAGCAACCTATGGTTCATTGGAATTTTTCATAAAACTTGTGCTACTAAGGTTTTCTTGTCAAGTTGAGATGTTTTTACAGATTATAAGAAACATAGTATATGTAGTTCTTGTATCCTCTCCTTTCCCGAAGACCAGATCAAGCATGGGTTCCACAGGTGGAGCTAGAATGTTGACCACCAAAACCAATTAGATGGACAACGATGTACCATGCACATGTTGGATGCACCTTGAATATAAGAATGAAGTACTTAATGATTATATCAAGGAAGGAAACTCTTCTTCTCTTCTTCTCTCTATGAGATTTTTGCACCCCTTCTAAGGATTTTGTAAGGATAGGTAAGCATGAAGGTCTAGATTTTTGTAACCTAATCACCTAAGGCTTATTCATTAGGGAATTCCTTTCATCGAGTGTTCTTTCACTTGGATAATTAAAATTTATTTTTAGAGATTTTAATTATTTGAGTTTTTCACTCACAATTACGTCCAAGGTAGTGAAATATGTTCTAGTGATCGATTCCATGGGGTTATTGGGGCCTAGGAATCATCTATATTACCATGCTATACATTATATAGAGTCTTGAGAAATTTCATTAAGTTTTGCATAGTTTTTTTTAATTTTTGGTCATTAAAAATTGTCACTCAAAACAATTTGTTGTAATGCAAAAGAGGGTTAAATAGAATCTAATACAATTAATATGGTTATGGGTAATCAAAATCAATGGCACGAGTGGCCCTACACCCTTGGAAAATTTTTGAAGTCATAGGACAAGTCTTGATAAGGGTTTGGTCAAATTTTCCAAAGTTAGTTGAGGAAATCAGCAAAATTGGCAATTAATTAAAGAGCCAAATTTTGGAATAGTGGCTATTGTCAATTAGGGTGGCCAAGTAAAGGATATAATGCTTATATTATTTCCCTTATATTAATACCCAAATGGGGGGGCTCAAGCAAGGATGTAACAATTTTTCAGTTGTCAACTCTACAGGGGTGCCCCTTCTCTCTTTGATTGGTTGGGTGAGCTAAAGTCAATGTAAGGGGCCAAACATAGAAATAAGGTGAAAAGAATTAAATTTGTGGTTTCTCTCCCCATAATTGATATCTCAAACCATGGTTTTTCCCTCCTTAGGCAAATTCAGCCCCTCTTGGGCCCCACTCTCTCCCTTATGACACTTATATAGGAAGCAAAGAGTCTCTTTCTTTAATTTTTCTTATTTAAGGAGGATTCCCCTCCTCATTTGGGTGAAAATATCTCATGCTCTTAATCTCTTCCTCTCCCCTGCTTGCATGTTGCTCTCATTCTTTAATATTACTATAATTTCCAGCCATTGGGAATTTTTAATAAAACTATTTGGAGAAGATCTTGTGTTGTTGTGTGGTGACTTGGCCCATTTTTCTCAAGTTCTTTTGAGAACAATTGAGGCCAAAGAGACAAATTGTTTTTCCTTGATAATATCTTCTAAGTTTATGTATATCTTATGAGTTTTTCTCTCTTGCATTCAAGAACTTCAAGCATTTCTTGGTTGAATAGTTTGATTTCTTTAATCATCATGAGAATATCACCTCTTTTTGTGTTTGTTTATCTTATCTTTCAATTTTGACATTATCTGGAGTGAAGAGTGGGATTCTTTTGTTAGATTCCCCTCTTCTTCAACCATTTGAAGAGAAAAGATCACACTAATTCCTTAAAAAAAAATATCCATTTTTCTTTATCTTTATTTGCATCTTCAAGTCTAGTTTAAATATTCATTTTAAAAGTTATTTGAAGCCATTGATTCTATAATTTTTAATAAATATTTTGAGCAAATTTTTACACTTGTATGCAAGGTCTCCCAAAGTGATTTTGGGCATCTTTTACCACATTTCAATTGCTATTTTTTTTCGGTTTAGGGTTTTACAGGGAGAAACTCTATTAAAATTTGGGCAAAAAATAGTGCAAAGAACCCTTAAGGGTCACCACTTCAAATCCCATTTCCTCAAAGTGGTAAAATCATCATTCTCTTTCTCATTTTTCCTTATCTAAAGGTGTTGAATTTTGGGTCATTATAACAAGTCCAAGAGAGTCTCTTGGACTTGATTCTTTATTTGATTTTAAAAGTTATATTTGAGGTATATATTTTGTCCATCCCTTCCATACAAAGGAAGTTGGGCTTGCCCACCCTTGAGTTTCAAATTGAAGAGGGGCTAGGGATTTTTATTTTTCATTATTTACTTTTAATTGTTTGCCCCATCTCTTCTTTAGGAAGAGAGTTATGTCGCTAGGTTTGCATTTGTTATTCTTTGAATTTTTTCATCCATTGCATGCAAAGGAAGTTGGGCTTAGCCACCCTTGCATAGGAATTGAATAAGGACTAGAGTAATTAGTTTTCATATCCACAAGTTTTTTTTTCCTATCCTTTCCATTTGGAAAGTGGATTGAGTGGCTAGGATTAGTTTGTTTTTTAGCTTTTTTTTTTTTTTTCTTGCACCTTGTAAGTGATTTGGCTCTACCATCCTTGCAATATCATGCTGGCTAGAGTAGTTAAATCTATTTAAAGTTTTTATTCTTTTTTTGGAAGTAAATAAACATTTCCCCAGTCTTCGCCCCATATTCACTCCCCTTGTTGGTTGGTTCGACCCTAGGTTACATGAAAGGGAGAAGATTTGAGCTAGCTAGGTTAATAGGAATCCAACTCTTATCTTGATAAAACATTCAGAAAAGAAAGGTTGGCCTATGGATCTAGAGGGTTATAGGTTGTTGGGAGCCTCGTGGCACTTAGTGTCCTCCTGTTGAGCACCCAACAATATTTGGGATTGACTTGAGGAGATAGAAGGGAACCTTATGTTCTCTTGTTAAGCACCCAACATTCTCTCTCAAATCGTATGAGATAAGTGTTAGGGGTAGACACATTAGATAGGTTGTACTTTATTATTTCACACATTAATTCCCCTAAGTTCAAGCGAGACCTAAAATGAACTAAAACTTACAGAACCACTTGCAAAACTCTACAATCTCTTGACTCATTCGCATTTTTTCTTCCAATGCATTTTCAGTTCAAGTTATTTACATTTTTAGATCAAGTTACAATTCATGGTTACATTTCATTTAATTAAAGTTGAGTTATGTTAATGAGAAATTTATTGTATTCAATGATCTAAGGATTTGGGAAGCATTTCATTTCAAGGTATTGTATATCTTGCATTTTTACATTATTGTGTATTGTATTTTCCAAAGCCAATAGAATAGGGACTCGAATTCAATAGTTGTTTTTGTCTTTCTTGTAATTGCATTTTATTTAATTCAAAATCAAGGTGTTTCTGCCATTGAAAACTATTTCATCTCTCCATGGTTGTTTTTCATTAAACTTAATTTAAGCCTGAATACATTCTAACTCCTGATTAAAATATTTAAGAAACTCAGTAAGTAGGGACTACCCCCCTTGACCTCTAGAGATTTGGTTCTAAATGGACGAGTTAGGGATCAAGGTGAAATTGGGTTCTAAACTCATCGTTGCTCTCAAGAAAACACCTAGTGGTTGCAATACGTTTATATGGTTAAGTTTGTTTTAGGTGGAAACATGGATAATGAATTTCTAGATTGGCACATAAATCACCACATATAGGAAATAAACTGCATCATGCATCATCATATAGTAATTCATACATATGTCATAGTATTCATATAGGCATAATCTTCATGAAAACACGAGACTCATATAACACATAAAAATACAAAAATGTGCATCCATGTGCATCCATATCATAATATCATAATTAGTACAAGAAAGAGAAGCCCGACAAGATTTCTCATCATACTTATAATACAAAATTCCCCATGCTCAAATGCATTCAGGGGGGACAACAAATGCTACTAATCTGACTCTAAGTCCTATGACTCTTTCTCCTCCTCAGTGTCCTCCTTCTAATTCGAGCTCTCCTCCTCCATTGTTACATATCCCTATGCCACTACTCTGACATATGTAGAAACCACCGCGATCCTCCTTATTAAAGAGATCCAATCAGGAGGGGATTGATAGCATGCGGTGATCAAATCATCGTCTAGATACTACCACCAATCGTCAATGACCTCTTCTAGTAGTCTCTCCACATCCATCCATACTGATTCTAACATAGCACTCCACACATCCTCTTCTAGTTAGGAGGTGGATATAATCCCTACACTTTGCTCTTACATCACTAGTATCTCGCTAAAGGATGTGCACCCAGATTTGCACATGCACATAATATGTTTTCAGTATCAATCACATGTATAATATAGCAACCACTATGCTAGTAATCTATATATGATTGAAACCAAAAACAATTATGTATACATACAATATGGTCCCTAGACCTATCTAGGACTTGGAGGCATCTCTCGACCTCCTTGGTAGTCCATGCTGGTATAAGGATAATCCTAAATGAGGATCAGATGCTTCCTCCACTGTGCAAATATCTCCTACATGAAGAAACGACCTACAAAGCATCATCCCTCCCTGATCATCACATTTCACCACCGCCTCATATGAGGATTTTGTGGTCCCCCATTGTGCAATGCTAGATTCAGTCACAGTGTTGGTAACTTGTCAAATAAAAATAAGCTCAAAAAGGATGGGAAGCAAAAATACCCATCCCCTAGGCTGACCTGGTTTATCCCACGCCGAACCAATGTCAAGTACACCTGGCCCCACCCATAGTAGGTTCCCCTTAGCACACTCTTGACCATCATTAACTGGATGACCATGATCTTGTTTGGACCTTTCGATCCCATTATACATAGCACAATTATTGTGATTGCATGAGTCTCCAAACTCTCAATGTCACAGACAAGGATGTATGATGCATGCACATATTACATGGCAAAGCAATGTATGGCACACAAGTTGTCCATGGACACTCATGTCATAATTTTGGGTGAGATATCTCCTACAACATCCAACACTAGGGGGGGAGTCAAGAAATAGACATCACAAAGGGTGATCTAGATCTATTCACCTTGTATGATGAAGCACTATGCGTCTCTATCCCAGAATATCACTAGATTTCTCAACAATAAATTTGTTGAACTCATCTAAGGGATATGGAAGAACTTCAACATCCCACTCTCAACCATTGTATCCTATACTACATCATCCTACTCAGCCTCATCTCTAAGGTCTCCAATTTTTCTATCTCACCATCCAACTTGAGGCATCCTGCACATCTGAAAAGTCCCAATGAGACCATTTTCAACAAAAAATTCCATTCTGTTCTAGGTCACTCTTGTCGGTATTTTTTTTGCTACCCAGACCAGAAGCCTCTTTGGGCTCGACGAAGTCCCCCCATGAGTCAACTTCATTTGCTTCCAGTTTCTCCTTTCCATTATACTCTAAATAAAGGAAGTTTGAGCCCCACATACTCCCCCACACCTTTTCATGATTCAGTGTCTCAATCCCATTATTATCCCATATCTATGGTTGTCTTCCTTACTCTCCTATAAAGGAAACATCATTTCCTTAGTAGTTGCAAGTCTCCCTCTATTGATGTCAACACACATATTCCATAAGATAGACCCAGGGTCCTTGCATATTGGTTTCATCAACCTCATTAATGAGTTCGTTGGACTACTTAAAAGGAGTCCTTAGTGACTTTTGGGTTGGTTGTGTCTCACGTGCTCAAATTCAGCTATATGATCACACTGTTGAAATGCATACAAGGTATTGGTTTCTTCATTATTTGGTCAAATACCCCTGTTGTCATCTAAATCCAGCACATTGACAAGTCTATTTGGGACACATACAGTTTCATGTCCTTTGTGGTATCCGTGTTGCATTGGCGACAATGTCTGAAATCCTCTCAGTATCATGCTTCTATATATATCCAGTATCAAATGCAATTTATTGTACCTCAGAGATTCTGACTCTCAATCGTTGAGTGCATACACTTGCGTACACCTTCGTATTCAATAGAGAATTAGTTATTATGATATTTCATTCCAATAGGATTCCATGGTCTCTATGTACCAGTTCTTCAGATCAATATTTTTATTCATCCTCCCGTTGAGGCTTCCATTATGTACTACTAGTTGTATGTATTGATCGACTCTCATTGTTCGAGGCTTGATCCCCATTTATATATTAATACATTGATACGATAATGGGTATGTCTGCCTCGTCCATATATATCTCTGATATTATATGTGCCTCGTCCATTTAAAGAAGTAATACAAATCAAAAGACACATCAGTATGAATGAGGAGACTCCACTCCTTCATGGTCCTCTCTGGTTTCTCCACCATTGTAACTATTTCTCCCTTGATCCTATGATGTTTTTCGTACATATGATGAGGTCCTCCCCTCACACATCAGGGAGAAATCTGTTAACACAAAAAAAAATCACTTAAATCTCTATGGTCCAAACCATAATTATATATCATAATCCCATCATTATTTCCTACATTTTGACCTTCATAATTAAATTTCCCCTAAATTGGTTCAAGTAGTTATTATTCCTTTCCTCGTAAATATAGAGAAGATGTGCATTTATTCAAACAAAACCCCCATTCTCCTAGAAAAGGACAAAAAACCCTAAAATGAGAATAAGGAAAAAACCATGCATTATGAAAAACCATGGACCAATACCATCCAAAGAAAAAACCTGGATTATCCTATAAATACACTGTGAGGGTTTTCCCATAAAAATTCCTACCCTTTTTCTTTATCAAGCCTTTTGTCGTATTTTGGACAATACCATACTTTTACCACAGGGTGCATTCATGGAGGTGGGTTACAATTTTTGGCAAGGAAATTTCAGAAAAAAAAAAACAACATACGTCGATTGAGGTCTTAAAAATTCGATCGAGGGTTGAAAAAAGGCTCGATCGAGGTTTTATTAAGCCCTCAATTGATATTTTGATAAACCCTCAATCGAAGCGATAAAACCTCGATCGAGGTTTAAGCAAACGCTTGATCGAGGGTTTAATAAAACCTCGATCAATCTCCTTATAATTTGTTTATAAAAAAGGTTGCGGGAAGTCGTGGCCTTATATTCCATTTTATCGACACAGCACAGCCTTGATTGAGATACAGCACAACCGATCCCTTGACCGAACTCCAATGCAAGCCACAACTATGCCCTACTTTCACCTCGGATGTCAGAGCAGAGAGGTAACACCCAAACCTTGTTTTTTGAAATTTAAATAAAATTTTACCTGTTTTTAAAAGTTTTAAAATTTTAGGTTAAAAGTAAAAAAAATCATTGTTATACATGTTTTTAGATTAGTTTTTTTGCTTAATATGTTTGAAATGTGTGCCGACAAGCATAAATGCTGCTGGATTTTTATAATATTGTAACTGAAATTTGTTATTTATTTAAAATTTCATTTTTTGTTTTATATATATTTTGTCAACCGATAGCGTTATGCTACCGGTTTAATTATTAAATGTGTTCTCGGCAAGTAGAAATGTTGCCCAAATTTTTTCAATCCACCAAGAACACGGGAAGGATTGAAAAAAATCCCTAAGTCACCAAGTAAAAAAACCTATATGAACCATAGAGACAATTAATCAACCCTAGACCAGATAAAAAACATAATTTTTTTATAAAATCTAAATTTAAATTTGTTAAATTTGAACATTAAATTTATAGTTTGTATAAATATTTCTATCAACCAGCAGCATTTATGTTGCCAGTTTAATTTTGAAATGTGTGTCGGATAAGCAGAAATGCTGCCCAATTTTTTTCAATCCTCTGAGAATACACGGAGGATTGGGAAAAATCCAAACCCTAATCGCGAGAGAATCATGAACCTTAAACTAGCAGAGACATTTATCTAAACATCCCATATATTTTAATTTTAATTTTTTAATATATATAACTATTAACTATTAAGTTAAAATAAATTATAATTATAATTAAAACATTATATGTATGTTTTGATTTATTAGTTGACACATTTTGATTTTAGTTTATTGAAAAGTGTACCTATGTATTTGTTTGTGTTTTTTTGAAGCTCAAACAAAAGTATTATGAAAATGTAGATCATCCTTTTTTTTGAAGGAAAAAAAGAATAGTAATTAAGTGTATAAATTTGGATTTTCGTTTATAAAAAGTGTAGTTATATATTTTTGGATTTATCAAGGAAAATCGAATGAAAATATTAATGAAGTATAAAATATTCAATTTTAAATTATGAAAAATTAGAAATATTTTTTAAATTAAAAAAATCAAATGAAAAAATTAATAGAAATTCATGATTTAAATGTTTTTAAAGATTATCAAATTAAAAATTTAATAGACTTTAATTAATTTAATAGATAACTTGTGACTTTAAATCATAAAAAATTTGAAATTATATTCAAAGTTGAAATGAAATAATCAACCTACTATATTAATTGGAGTATAAGTTTTTATTTGTAAAAATAAAGTTAATGACATAAAATTAATTTTACAAATTAATTTAAAAATATAATTATATTTTAAAAATGTATATAAATTAATTTACATAATTATAATTTTAAAAATTAGTTTAAAATTATAATTTTTTTAAATGTTTATGAAAGAGTTAATGAAATATATCAATTTAATTTTTAAAATTTAGAAAATTAAATTAAATTTTAAATTGTACAATATGGCTCTAAATGTGTTCTCTAACCTAGTAAATCATTAAAAAAATAGAAATTTTACAATGTCTTCTCTAACCCAAAGCTCAAAAACAAAACATATATATCCAAATTAATTAACAAACATACATTCCACCACCAACAATCCAGAAGCAACCAACGTTCCCTATGTAGGAAAAACCAAGATTAAATCACATGGCATGAATGAGATACATATGACAATCTCCAAAATCTATAAAAAAAACTGAGGACTAAGCCCATCCCAGAACCAACTTGTCCAACAAAATCCTCGAAACAATTCCATAATAGAAAAACAATGATAGGAGTCTTCAAATAAACTGAGATCCCAACAACCTAACAGATAATAGGGATCCTTCATCAATCTTGCCAACTTTTCCAACTTTGGCTTAATCCCAATGATTTTTTAGATAATTTTATATACTGAATTATAGAGTGCTATAGGTTTCAAATCATAGAAATAAAGCTCGGTTTTGAACTCTTAGGTTTGAGGGAAATGCATATCTACTAATTCTAAATTGTTCATCCTGTCATCGATATAGGTAGACATGTTGAACATATTGTTGTATCTTTTTCAGAATATCCTTGATGAAATGGTTAACTTGTACCTAGTGGAAAAAATTATATCAACATAAATTATGTGTATAGGCAAAGTTTAAAAAATATGAAATGAAAAGTTAGAGACTGTTACTGGATTGGGATGTCTCCAACTATATATTATTTTATTATTTGCCAAGGAATATGTCATAAGTGATGTATTTGAATATTTTCATGTCTCTCATCATTTTCTCAAAATTTTGATCTTTAGTCTCACAAATGAATTGGCATAATAAATCCATTCCACCAGACCCGTAGCATGTCCCATCAAAAACAAATTGCATAATATGTTTTCCGCTATAGAATATTACACATGATCTTATGAATGAAGTATCTTGATTAATCTGGTGGCATTATCATTGAGAAAAATTGTAGATGGTTAGTAATAAAATTTTTTGAATATATACAAATATGTCATGTAATGATTTATCTTTAATTTCATTCTAAATGCATTTATTATGCCTTATTACATGCAGATGCATCTCCATAGCGGGGTTCGGTTTGCCGAAGGCAGAGTACTGGCGGATCAATGACCATTCCTCACCTCGGAGTTCGGCAGACGACTCGTAGGTATACAATTGCGCATGATGTACTCTTTGTTGTTAGTTACATAAAATTAAATTGTTTCACATGTGTATATTTAATCATTAACTTGTATGTCTCTATTTTCATAGGTTCTCCTAAGCATCCTACGTCGACACACGCTCCTTCTAGTGAGACAAGCAACATCCACTCTGGTAGCCGCTATGTGCATGTGAGCAGTGAGGAGGATACTGCTGGTGTTGGTGGGGAGGCTCCCCACAAGACAGGTACATTAAATGCATATATATTTTTCTTTCAGTTATCAGTACCTTTAATTTATATTGATTTCAAATTCACCTAAAGGTTGATGTATGTATTTTTACTCACATTTATGATTTCATCTAATTTTCAGCTATCGCGGTTGCACAATAGGTCCCTGACCCTCTCAAGGAAGCACCATGGGAGGATGAGATCAGATGCATCGCGCTGCAAGAAATTACCAGTCAATGTGACTATTTGCAGGTTAACGTCCGCTCCATTTTAGACCACTCTTCCACATCACATTTGATGTCGATGATGTCAAAGGAAGTAGACAATCTAATGAAGGTCTACAAGTCCATTGGACCATTGAGTTATCTTTGGGCCACTGAATGTCAAAGGATAAGGGTCGTAGTTATGGGTCCTAATAACTGGGTCACAGTGAGAGATGCAACAACTGGCCATGCTGTGAAGGGAACATTATTTGATACCC
Organism: Pseudotsuga menziesii; assembly: GCA_001517045.1. Lineage (NCBI taxonomy): Eukaryota > Viridiplantae > Streptophyta > Pinopsida > Pinales > Pinaceae > Pseudotsuga > Pseudotsuga menziesii. Next base: position 1,816,718 of record LPNX010762955.1, read on the forward strand.
CTCTTAACCATCCTGCTGGTCAACTTCTTAGAATCAAGGAATTTAACCTAGAGTATGCAACGCCTTATGTATATGATAGGTTTATTGGAGCGTGGGGCATGTTTCCCCACCATGAATAGGTCCCACTATACTTTGAGAAACATATATATGCATATTTTGTCCTTCAGATGCACCCAGATTACACCAGCACACCCTTAATCTTCTACGGTGCTAGTGGGGGATGCAGGAATACGTATCTTGGGGCTAGGAGAGACCCTGGATCTCAGCCAGAGCTATAGTCTTTGATAGGTCACCCTAGAAAGATCGTGCTTAGGAAAGATGATGTAGATGATTCATCTCAGCTAGCAATTAAGGAGCAGAGTGCATTAGTAGATGCGACACGCATGACAATTCATGGTACCATGATGGTTGTGCAGGAAGAGAGACACAAAGCACCCATCGCACCTATAGAGATTAAGTTACAGTGGGTGGCCGATAATATTATCCACATTTTTTATCACGACACACTCTTGCAGTATGCTATCATGTCCTATGATGCATATTATCGACTGCATGATAGATGCATGCCTCGATCGATGGGACATGTATATCCTTATTGTCATCATTTGATTGTCGTCATTTGATTGTGTTGATTGTAATGTATCCTCAAATGAATCATTTTTTAACTAATACTTTGTTTTGTGTAAGACCTCCATGCAGGAGCCTAGTTTCATTGAGGTCCTTTTTGGTAGTGATGCATCTATTTGAGGACTCGCTATAGTTCAGTCCACCAACGTCAATGAGTTATGTGTTAACTGTCATCCTAAATTTGAATTTCTAAATGACTCAATTGTTGAACACGTAATACTTTGATTTTTTCTTTTTGTCATTTATCGTGTTCATATTGTACAGGATAGAGGAAAGGGAATTGCACGGGGTTCTACACAGCCCCACCCGAGTCCTACTCATGACATGCTAGTCGATGAGATACTAGTTATTTAGGTTTGAATTGTTTTCATATTTATGTTCATATTATAATTTACATGTTCATATTGTAATTATCAAGTTCAAATTGTGATTCATTAATATAAATATATTCATGCCATCGAAATAGACATAGACACAGGAAGCTACAGATGAGGGTGTTAAAGCAGCCATGATGTTTATGGATGAGTGGGTTTCTGCTCATCATTCGGGTCCTGATGAAGGCTCGTCTCAGCAGATACCTGGCCTCCCAAAACTTACACTCAACTTGAGTGAGGTGAGTTCATAGATCTGTGTTTCATATATATTTAATTTTTTGTCACATTATACATGCAATTTAAATATGTGGTATGTAACTAACTTGCAATGTTCATTGTTTTAACTTTTTCAGTTCTCATACCTGGGAAATTTTCTTTTTGATGTGCATGAGGAAGGCGAGGGGCATAGTGCAGCCGACGGTAGTGTCCATGATGGTCAATCTCTTGATAAATGACATAGGATTCATTCATAGATTGTGTTATTTGTGGACTTTATTATTTTGTACTTTATGATTATCAATATATATATATATATATATATAGAGAGAGAGAGAGAGAGAGAGAGAGAGAGAGAGAGAGAGAGAGAGAGAGAGAGACTTTTTTTTGAACATGATGGTTTGTTAAATGTTTTAGTTCTTTTCAGTTATAGTTGAATGTTTGTTTTCGTTTACAATTAGTACATATTTAAAAATCATTAATGTTATACAATTTTACAAAAATGTACAATTTTGCAATTTAATAAATTACAAGTTTACAAAATTTACAATGTTTACAAATTTTACAAGTTTACATGTTTGCAAAATTCTCAATTGAATGCAACTTACAATTTTTAACATAACTTAAATTAAAATGTTACAAATTTACAACTTTACAATGTAATATCTAATACATGAAAATTACAACTACAATGTAAAATTTGATTTCATTTAAAAAAAATTACAAATACAATTTTAAATTTGGTTTCATTTGTAAAAAAATTTACAAGTGTGAAAAATTGTCAATCAAATGAGACTTACAATTTAACATAACTTACAATTAATAGCAATTGCAATTAACAAGTTTACAATTACAATTTTAAATTTGGTTTCATTTGGAAAAACATTTACATGTTTGCAAAATTGTCAATCAAACAAAACTTACAATTTAACATAACTTACAATTAATATCAACTGCAATTGGTAGATTTAATGAGGATACAATAAATGTATCTGTTGATCTTTGTATTGCATATCACTAACAATTTACAAGTTTACAATTTACAACTTGTGTACAATGTAACATGTAATTTAGAACTTTGCACAAATAGAGTGTGATATACATGTATTTGCACAAATACACCAAAAACAATTACTCGCACATAGAGTATATGTGAATGCACATAATCGCATTCATAAGTTTACAAAAATTACATTTAAATACGAATGATATATTTCAGAAGAAATTTTGATTTGCTACATTTCAAATGCATTTAAACTATGTCAAGATCAAAAATGGCATATAAATTTCATTCATTCGGCCAATGGGTTATAGGAATTCATGTCTCGATAATACGATCGTGGTCAGCTACAAACATATTCCATATCTTTGGTTCACCCCTCTTCACTTTGATTTCAATGATATGTATCTAAGCTGCCATCACCAAATGACTATACTGACAAGATATATATTCAACCATGAAATCTTTGTATATAATATAATCACCTTGTCTTCTCACTTTAAAAAAAAAGAGGCCCATCACAACTAGGTCACCAACCTCGTATGTGAACTCTCCATCGACATAGGGCCATGCCAACCTGCTTTTCATTTGTGTACATGGAATAAAAAAGTATGCCACATGCTCGTCATTTCTAGGTGGTGCAATTACAAAAAATACATCACCTACATTAATACTTTCAAATATGAAACAAATATTAAATATATATATGCATGTGTAATACTAGAAGTTTAAACATTCAATCAATTATCATGTACCTTGCTTAACCAGATCAGAAACTTGATCATGATCTAGTGAAACCACTGCATCGTTAGTGTGCATCTCTTGCCACATCAGAATTGGATGTGGCCCCTTTGGATTAAGAGGGAGATATTTCCATTGTTTGACATATTCATCATTCAAGCAATGATCAACCCTGAGTCCATCGGCATCAATGCAGAACTCACAAAACACACATACTTCCTCGTTTCAATGTATTTACTACGAACTGAATGTAGTTCTCTCGTACTTGGTATGGCAATACCATGGCATGGATCTATTCACATTGCCAAGGGAAACATCCAAAAAAACCCACATTGAATTAAAAAACATCATACACACACACACATATTGTTCCTACTTGTGCACCGACCTTGCTTGTTCATGACCTTGGTAACCCAAAATTTTGTGTGCACCAATCAACTACTTCTACTGAGAACTTGAGTTGAGATACACTATGTCTCATTTGGTACCTTTGAATCACTCGTTTCATGCATTCACCTATGCCATCATGTTCACCCTTTCCATGCCCTGTTTCAAAATGGCTCCAGGTGTGTCGAATTCCTATCTCTTTGGGAAGGTGACTCAACCAATAAAAGGAGCATGCCAATTTGAACTACCCCACACACCCATCTAACCAAATCCAATTTTCTATAAATGACACCACATTATTTTTGAATGAATAATAAATCAACCCAAAGCAGTGTTGAACAAACAACGTGTCATGCTCACAATCATCACTGACATAAAAATGGTATTCCTTGATCACATCGCTTGATTGAGGAGTTCTATCCCTACCATCAATGCTCTCCTGAACATGTCTATACAATATATGTACAAAGAAGGACGCCTGTTCGGAGTGATAATACTCACTTTGTATCTCTCTTTGAGGAGAAAATGTGCAATTCTCAGCAAAGTCTGCCACCTATAGGATTGTGCCTGGCTCAAAAATATCACAGGAATGATGTACTTCTAAAACTTGCCACCTAGACCTATGGGAGTATTTAATGTATTTGTAAATATGACTTTGAAACTTGTCCATGAAGTTTGAAATATGAATATCATCCTTGAGCAAGTTGATCCTATTATATGGACCATGTGAAGAAGTTGATGGATTCATGGATACATACTCATATCTCTTCCAGTTAATTTTGATATCTTACAATCCAAGGTGTGTTGGATCGATAGGAAACTTCCTATGGAACAATGTTAAATCACCACATTCATGGCATCTTCTCCCACCTACACACCTTTTAATGAAAAACACATAAGTTCAGGATTCCTATTGCATACATTTTGCTCTCATATGTTGAATATCTTCTAATGATGTTTTCAAAACTTTTCAAATGAAAAGCGACTGGGTGACTAAGATGAGTGATCATTGCTCCTAAATCATAGTCCAATGTGTTCGAAGGCTAATGCAAATAAGGTAACATAAGTGTTGGTGTGGTACAAATATTTTTCTTGAGTTGCTCAAAAGCTTGTTGTTTTGTCGATGTCCATTTGAAGACAATTTTCCCATTTCCCTTAGTCAACTGATTCAAGGCCTAGGCTATGTAAGTGAAGTTGAGCATGAATTGTCAATAAAAATGAGAGTCGATTCTTCCCATTGAATGCCATATTTCATCACTTTTCCTTTCCATCGAGCTTCTACCTATTACTTCATCGTTGGAAAAATCCTACTTATGCTTGAAAAAACCAATGAGGATCGTTGCACCAATATCCAAATGATTGAAGTAGCTAAGACCCGATTGAAGTCCCCATATGACTCCCACTTCCAACCACACACCTTTAATGACAGGGACTTTTTCCTTGTCTATGAACAAGCCCATGATAAGGATGGGAAAGGGAAGGTCAAAAACATGTTGTATGACCCTTATGTCATCCATTCCTACCTTGAAAAGGGGGCATATATCATCGCTAATTCTTAAGTTTACCTCTTGAAGAACCCGACAATGGGCTCTACCTCAAGCGATTCTATGACTAAACCTCCCAACCTGAATACCCTGCATCACAATTTTTCTTTCTTCTTTTGCATTGATTTTTACCATGTGTATCACAGTTTGTTTCCTTGGTTGTTTCAAATGCATATTACCTTTCCTTCTTCTGTTGGTTTCGATGATGGTGAAAGAAGATGGCATCTGAATATCACCTCGGCTCTCTGCCTCATTTATTCTCTGTCACATGAGCTGATCCATATCGACGGAATGTATGTTGGCATTGCTACCAACATCCAGGCTAAGTATGTCATTGTCATTGGTCTATTAATAGTCACCCTTCACTTGGGTATTTGTTGACATGATGTCTTCTTATAATACTCCCACTTGCTTTCTTCGAATCGAATAACTTCTACTGGGTACACAATCCCTGGCTCTTTAGAAATTTCTTGCACACAAGACAATTGGTTAGACATTTCAAATTGATTTCATTCATGCATGTTCCTAGAAGTCTGAATAGTGTGGCATATCAAAGGGTTTTTTGACCACCAAAACAAACTAGGTTTACACTGGTGTACCATGCACATGTTAGATGTGCCTTGGAGATAAGAATGAAGTACTTAATGATTATATCAAGCGAGGAAACTTTTCTTCTCTTCTTCTCTCTATGAAATTTCCACACCCCTGTGGGGGAATTTATAAGGATATGTAAGCATGAAGGTCTATTTTTTTTCAACTTAATCACCTAAGAATTAGTCATTAGTAAATTCCCTTAATCGAGTGTTTCTCACTTGGACAATTAAAATTTCTTTTTAGAGAATTTAATTATTTTAGTTTTACACTCAAAATTACCTCCAAAGTGGTGAAACGTCTTCTAATGATCGATTCCATGGGGTAATTGGGGCCTATGAATGTTCTATATTATCATTCTATAGATTATCCAAAGTCTTGTGTAATTTCATTAAGTTTTGCATAGTTTTTTTTTAATTTTTGGTCATTAAAAATTGTCACTCACGACAATTTGCTGTAATGTAAAAGAGGGTTAAACGAAATCTAATGCCCATGAATATGGGTATGGGTACTCAAAATCAATGGAATGAGTCCCCCTACACCCTTATAAAACATTTTAATTCATTCGAACAAGCCTCAATAAGGTTTTGGTCACGTTTTGCAAAGTCAGTCAAGGAAATCAGAAAAATTGGCAATTAATTAGAGATCCAAATTTTGGAAAACTGAATATAGTCACTTGGGGTGGCCAATTAAAGGTTCTAATGTTTATATTAGGTCCCTAAAATAAATCTAAAACATAAGAGGGGGGGGGGGGCAAGCAAGCATGTAACCAGTTTTGAGTTGCCGACTCTAGGGGGTGCCCCCTTCACTCTTTGATTGGTTAGGTGAGATAAAGTCAATGTAAGTTGCCCCATTATGGTGGTTTCCTCCCCATTTCAAATAGAAATAAGGTTAAAAGAATTAAATTGGGGGCTTCTCACCGCATATTTGAGATCTCAAACCACGGTTTTTCCCTCCTTGAGAAAATTCACCCCCTCACTTGGGCCCCCCTCTCTCACTTGTGACACTTGTATAGCAAGCAAAGGCCCTCTCTATTTAATTTTTTCTATTTAAGGAGGACTCCCCTCCTCATTTTGGTGACAATATCTCATGCTCTTACTCTCTTTCTCTCTCTTTCTTGCATTTTTCTCTCATTCTTTGAGATTACTATAATTTCTAGCCATTGGGCATTTTTAATAAAAATCTTTGGAGGAGATCTTGTGTTGTTGGGTGGAAACTTTCTCTCGTTTTCTCAAGATCTTCAAGTACAAGTGAGGCTAAAGAGGAAAAATGTTTTTCCTTGGTAAGATCTTATTAGTCTATGTAGATCTTATGAGTTTTTCTCTCTTGCATTCGTGAACTTTAAACATTTCTTGGTTTAATAGTTTGATTTCTTTAATCATTGTGAGAATCTCACCTCTCTTTGTGTTTGTTTAGATTATCTTTCAATTTGCAGGTTATCCAGATTGAAGAGACTGATTCTTTGGTTAAATTCCCCACTTCTTCAACCATTTGAAGAACAAAGAGAACACTAATTACTTAAAAAAAATTCTGCATTTTTCTTTATCTTTATTTGAATCTTCAAATCCAGTTTAAATATTCATTTTACAAGTTATTTGAAGCCATTGATTCTATAATTTTTTTTACATATCTTGAACATATTTTTACACTTGTATGCAATGTGTCCCAAAGTGATTTTGTGAATCTTTTACCACATTTTACTTATTGTTATTTTGTAGGTTTAGGGTTTACACAGGTAAACTCTGTCAATATTTGGGCAGAAAAGAGTGCAAAGAACCCCCAAGGGTCACCAATTCAAAACCCATTGCTTCAAAGTGGTCAAATAAAAATTCTATTTCTCATTTTTCCTTATCTAAAGGTGTTGAATTTTCTATCATTATAACAAGTCCAAGAGAGTCTCTTGGACTTGATTCTTTGTTTGATTTTCAAAGTTATATTTTAGGTATATATTTTGGAAATCCCTTCCATGCAAAGGAAGTTGGGTTTTCCCACACTTTTGTTTAAAAGTGAAGAGGGGATAAGGCTTGTTATTTTCCATTATTTTATTTTAATTGTTTTCCCCATCTCTTCTTTAGGAAGAGAGTTGTTTGGCTAGGTTTGCATTTATTATTCTTTGAAGTTTGCCATCCATTGCATGCAGAGGAAGTTGGGCTTGCCCACCCTTTTATATAAATTGAATAAGGGACGAAGTAATTAGTTTTCATTGTCGCAAGTTTATTTTTCTTTCTATCCTTTCCAATTGGAAACTGGATTGAGTGGCTAGGATTAGTTTTTTTTATCTTTATTTCTTTTTCCCACACCTTGTAAGTGATTTGGATCTACCATCCTTGCAATATCATGCTGGATAGTGTAGTTAAATATATTTAAATATTTTATTATTTTTTGGTAAGTAAATAAACATTTTCCCAATGTTTGCCCTGTATTCAGTCCCCTTTTCCATTGGTCTTACCTTGGGTGACAAGAAAGGGAGAAGATTTGAGTTGGCTAGATTAATAGGAATCGAACTATTATCTTGATAAGAAATTGAGAAAAGAAAGGTGGACTTGTGGATCTATATGGGAAGATGTTATTGGGATCCTCATGGAACTTAGTGTCCTCATTTTAAGTGCCCAACAATATTTGGGATTGACTTGTGGAGCTAGAAGGGAACCTTGTGTTCTCTTGTTGAACACCCAACAATATCTCTCAAATCGTATGAGATAAGTGTTAGGGGTAGACACATTAGATATGTTGTAATTTATTGTTTCACAAATTAATTCCCTCTATCGACTTCAACACTTATATTCCAAAGGATAGACACAGAGGTCCTTATATATTGGTTTCATCCACCTCATTAATTAGTTCGTTGGACAACTTAAAAGGAGTCCTTACTTCCTTTTGGCTTGGTTATGTCTGACATGCTCGAATTCAACTATATGATCACACCACTGAAATTCATAGAGGGTATTGGTTTCTTAATTATTTGCTCAAATACCCATGTTGTCATCTAAATCCAGCACATTGACAATTCTCGGAATCTTCAAATAAACTGAGAGCCCAACAACCTAATAGATAAGTAGGGATCCTTCATTAATCTTGCCAACTTTTCCAAATTTGGATTAATCCCAATGATTTTTTAGATAATTTTTTTATACTAAATTATAGAGTGTTATAAGTTTGAAGTCATATAAAGAAAGATTGTTTTTGAAATCTTAGGTTTGAGGGAAATGCATATCTACTAATTCTAAATTGCTCATCCTATCATCGATATAGGTAGACATGTTCAACATAATGTTGTATTTTTTTCAAAATATCCTTAATGAAATTGTTAACTTGTACCTAGTGGAAAAAATGATATCGACATAAATTATGTGTATAGGTAAAGTTTTAAAAAAAATGAAATGAAGAGTTAGAGACTGTTACTAGATTGGGATGTCTCCAACTATATATTTTTTCTTTCTTTCCCAAGGAATATGTCATAAGTGATGTATTTGAATATTTTCATGTCTATCATCATTTTCTCAAAATTTTGATCTGTAATATCACAAATGAATTGGAATAATAAGTCCATTCCACTAGACCCGTAACATGTCCCATCCAAAAAAAATTGCATAATATGTTTTCCCCTATAGCCTATTACATATGATCTTATGAATGAAGTATCTTAATTAATCTGGTGGCATTATTATTGAGAAAACTTATGTATGGTTAGTAATAAAAAATGTTGAATATATATAAATATGTCATGTAATAATTTATCTTTAATTGTATCCTAACTACATTTATTATGCCTTATTACATGCAGATGCATCTCCATAGCAGTGTTCTTCATTTCGTCGAGGGCAGAGCACTAACGAATCAACATCCATTCCATAGGTTCTCCTAACCATCCTACGCCGACACACTCTCCTTCCAGTGAGACGAGCAACATCCACTTTGGCAGCCACTATGTGCATGTGAGAGGTGAGGAGGATACTGCTAGTGTTGGTGGAAAGGTTCCCCACAAGATAGGTACATTAAATGCATATATATTTTTCTTTCAGTTATCAGTACCTTTAATTTATATTGATTTCAAATTTACCTAAAGGTTGATGTATGTATTTTGACTAACATTTATGTTTTCATCTAATTTTCAGCTGCTGTGGCTGTAGAACAGGGCCCTGACATTACCAATCACGTGTGACTATTTGCAGGTTAACATCCGCTCCATTTTACACCACTCTTCCACATCACATTTGATGTGTATGATGTTAGAGGAAGTAGACAATCTATTGAAGGTCTACAAGTCCATTGGACCATTGAGTTCTCTTTGGGCCAAGGCATGTTACAGAAGAAGGGAAACACTGATGGTTCCTAATAATTGGGTTGCACCGAGAGATGCAGCCACTGGCCATGATGTGAAGGGAACATTATTCGATACCCATATTGACCGCCCTGCTGGTCAACTGCTTAGAATCAAGGAGTTTATGCTATATTATGGAAATCCTTATGTATATGACAAGTTTATTGGAGCTTGGGGCATGTTTCCCCACCATGACCAGGTCCCAATATACTTTGAAAAACATATATATTCAGATTTTTTCCTGGATATGCACCTAGATTACACTAACACACCTATATATTCTACGGTTCTGGTGTGGGATGCAGTCATGCGCATCCTGGGGCTAGGGGAGAACCTGAAGCTCAGCCAGAGCCAGAGCCTTTGGTAGGTCACCCTAGCAAGAACGTGATTAGGACAGATGATGTAGATGATTCATATCAGTTAGCGATTAAGGAGTAGAGTGCGTCAGCATATGCGACACCCATGACAATTCATGGTACCATGATGGTTGTGTGAGAAGAGAGACACAGAGCACCCACTACACCTACATAGCTTGAGTTACAGTGGGTGGCTGATCATATTATCCAAATTTTTTGTCATGACACTCTCCTGTAGTATGGTATCATGTCCTGCGATGCATATTATCGATTGCATTATAGATGTATGCCTCAATCGATGGGATATGTATATATTTATTATCATCAATTGATTGTGTTGATTGTAATGTATCCTCAAATGATTCATTTTTTAACTAATACTTTTATTTGTGTAAGACCTCGATGCAACAGGCTAGTTTCATTGAGATCCTTTTTGGAAGTGATGCATCTGTTTGAGGTCCCATTGCAGTTCAGTCCATCGACGTCGATGAGTTATGTGTTAACTGTCATCCTAAATTTGAATTTCTAAATGACTCAATTGCTGAACATGTAATACTTTGATTTGTTCTAACTTTCGTCATTTATCTTGTTCATATTGTATAGGATAGAGGCATGATAGAGGAAAGGGAATTGCACATGGTTCTACATAGCCCTACCCGAGTCATACTCATGACAGGCCAGTCGATGAGGTACTAGTTATTTAGGTTTGAATTGTTTGCATATTTATGTTCATATTAAAATTTACATGTTCATATTGTAATTCTCAAGTTAAAATTGTGATTCATTAATATAGATATATTCATGTCATGGAAATAAACATAGACATAGGCAGCTACAAATGAGGGCGTTAAAGCGTCCGTGATGTTTATGGATGAGTGGGTTTCTTCTCATCAGTCGGGTATTGATGAAGGCTCATCTCAGCAGATACCTAGCTTCCCAAACTTGACACTTGACTCGAGCGAGGTGAGTTCATAGATTTGTGTTTCATATATATTTAATTTTTTTTCACGTTGTACATGCAATTTAAATATGTGGTATGTAACTGACTTGCAGAGTTCACTATTTTAACTTTTGTTGTTCTCAGACCTGGGAATTTTTCTTTGTGATGTGCATGAGGAAGGCCAGGGGCATAGTCTAGCTGATGATAGTGTCCATGATGGTCGATCTCTCGATCAATGGTGTAGGAATGATTTGTAGACTGTGTTATTTTTGGACTTTATTATTTTGTACTTTATGATTATCAATATATATATATATATATATATATATATATGGACTTTTTTTTAACATGGTGGTCTGTTAAATGTTTTAGTTCTTTTCAGTTATAGTTTAAAGTTTGTTTTTAGTTACAATTAGTACATATTTAACAATCATTAATATTTTACAATCTTACGAAAAAAAATACAATTTTGCAATTTAATAAATTGAAAGTTTACAAAATTTACAATGTTTACAAATTTTACAAGTTTACATGTTTTCTAAATTGTCAATCAAACGCAACTTACAGTTTTTAACATAACTTACAATTAAAATGTTACAAATTTACAATGTAAGAACTACTAGGTGCAAATTACAACTACAATGTAAAATTTGATTTCATTTAAAAAAAATTACAACTACAATTTTAAATTTGGTTTCATTTGTAAAAAAATTTACAAGTTTGAAAATTTGTCAATGAAATGAAACTTACAATTTAACATAACTTACAATTAATATCAATTGCAATTTGCAACTTTACAATTACAATTTTAAATTTGGTTTCATTTGTAAAAAAATTTACAAGTTTATGAAATTGTTAATCAAACGAAACTTACAATTTAACATAACTTACAATTAATAACAATTGCAATTGGTAGATTTAATGAGGTTACAATAAATGTATTTGTTGTTCTTTGTATTGCATATCACTAACAATTTACAAGTTGTCTACAATGTAACATGTAGTTTAGAACTTTGCACAAATAGAGTGTGATATACATGTATTTGCACAAATACGCCCAAAAAAATTACTTGCACATAGAGTATATGTGAATGTAGATACTCGCATATATAAGTTTACAAAAATTACATTTAAATACAAATGATATATTTTAGAAGAAATTTTTATTTGCTACATTTCGAAACCATGTCAACTATGTCAACATCAAAACTGGCATATAAATTTCATTTATCTATCCAATGGGTTATAGGAATGCATGTCTCGATAATATGATTATGGTCAGCTATGGACATCTTCCATCTCTTTGGTTCACCCCTCTTCACCTTGACTTCAATGATATGTATCTGAGCTGCCACCACCAAATGAATGTACTCACAAGATATATATTCAACCATGAAATCTCTATATATAATATAATCACCTTTTCTTCTGACTTTTAAAAAAAAGTGTCCCATCACAACTAGGTCACCAACCTGGTACGTGAACTCTCCATCGACATAGGGCCACACCAACCTGCTTTTGATTTGTGTACACCGCATCAAAAAGTATGCCACATGCTTGTCATTTCCCGGTGGTGCAATTACAACAAAAACATCACCTGCATTAATTTTTTCAAATATTAAACAAATCTTAAATATATATACATGCATGTGTATTACTAGATGTTTGAAAATTCAATCAATTATCATGTACCTTGCTTAACCAGATCAGAAACCCGACCATGATTTAGTGAAACCAATACCTCGTTAGTGTGCATTTATTTCCATGTTAGAATTGGATGTGGCCCCTTTGGATTAAGAGGGAGATATTTCCATTGTTTGACATATGCATCAATCAAGCAATGATCAACCCCGACTCCATTGGCGTCAATGCAGAACTTAAAAAAACACACATACCTCCTCGTTTCAATGGAAAATATGTCACCCATGTCTTTACCATGAACTGAATGTAGTTCTCGCGTACCAGGTATGGTCTCGCAATACCATGGCATGGATCTATTCAAATCGCCAAGGGAAACATCCCAAAAAACCCGCATTGAATAAGAAACATCACACACACACACACAAACACACACACACACACACACACACACACACACACACACACACACACACACATATTGTTCCTACTTGTGCANCCCAAATTTTGTGTGCACCACTCAACTACTTCTATTGAGCGCTTGAGTTGAGATGCACTCTATCTCATTTGGTACCTATGAAGCGCTCATTTCATTCATGCACCTATGCCATCATGTTCACCCTTTCCGTGCCCTGTTTCAAAAAAGCTCTAGGTGTGTCGAATTCTTGTCTCTTTGTGCAGGCGACTCAACCAATAAATGGAGCATGCCGATTTGAACTACCCCACAGACCCATCTGACCAAATCAATGTTCTGTAAATGACACCCCATTCTTTTTGAATGAATTATAAATCAACCCAAAGAAGTGTTTAATAAACAACGTGTCATGCTCATTGTTATCCCTAAAGTTGAACCTATACTACAGGGGTTCAAGCTTAAGGAAATATTTTTCAAACATGTGCAAATCAATGAAATCAAAAGAAAACTAAGCCGGTATGAAATCAAAGCTATTGGAAAATTCACACAATTATCAATACACTATGCTGGTATATCATGAAAGCTATAAGAGAATCACAGAGTTATTAGAGAACTAAGCTGGTATAATATGAGAGCTACAAGAAAATCAAACAATTAACAAAGAAGTAGGCTGGTATGTCAATCAGAGCAATAAAAGAATTATGAATTTATACAGGGACTATATAACATAAAATCAAACACAAGGTCCAATATCTCAGTAACTATGATCATAAAGTCACAAAATGAAACTGCCTCTATTTTCAGAAAATATAAAGGATAATTATGTTTCAAAATAAGAATCACTATAATGGAATCGAATTGACCATATACATGATAAGTTACAGGAAACACAATTCATATCATACATAGGAAAATCATAATCATGCTCATTCAAAATAGAACCTGTTATTGAAGCTGTAAGAGAATTATGTTATACATACAGTGATCAAAGATGGGCTTTCATAAATCCAAAATTGCTAACCCCAATCCCCCTTTGTCTCATCTAGAGACTCTCCTTAAATACAAAACATATGTTTGTTTCTAAGATAGCTATAGGATCCTATTTCTATGGATCAATCTCTTTCAAAAATAGAAAGGCAAATCCCTTTTAAACAGTTTTTTAATACAAGTTTAAACTAAAAGAGACATCTGTCAACAAACAAAATTGTTTTCACAAGCAAACTATAACTCTAAACACTTAAATGGAGCCTCTAAAATGGAGCCTCGAACTTTGATTGGAAACCCATATACATGAATAAAACTAGCAGCATCCGTGACATAAATGATGTCCCATTCAAAGTCAATGCAATTTCAGCTATTTTTCTTGAAGAGAACTCAATGTACGCTGAACCTTTTGGCTAGCCAGTTGCAGCATCAGTTAAAATGATAACTTTAAGCACTTCTCCACAGCGACTGAAATGCTTGGTTATTGCCTCTTTTGTTGCTGCAAAGTGAACATTAGAAACAAAAAATGTCCTTGAATCTGTATCCTCAGATCGGACTTGAAGAGTTAACACCTGATATATCATTTGGATTGGTCACAGGGGAAATCTGACCACTTCCAGCCTGAATCCGCATGTCAGAGTTCTTAGGCAAAGTTCCATCAATATCCATTTCATTGTGATCAGACAAGATCTTTGTATCTGTATTAGATAAGAACTTCCAACTAAATTTAAAGGGAAAAATAGATAAAACTGAAGCCATTACTCGAGGGCTGGACGAGTTGGTCCAGCACCATAGCTACCACCTCCACGACCAAACTTTGGTCTTCCACCCGAGCCTCTAAATGAAGGTTGAAATTTTGCAGGTACCCTAGCCTTGTCACCAAATTCTCCAGGTTCTCCTCGAGGAGGGCCTCCACGGTATCCTTACCAGTCTCCAAAATGTGGTCTGTCTCCTCCTTTAAAGCGAGGCCCTCTGGGAAGACTATCACCGTCAAGTGGACCACCAATAGGTCTACCAAGAGGCTTTGCAGAATTTTTTAAAATTGCAAGAACAATCTTTGAAGGTAGATTTAAATATGTTCAGGGATATTCAATTCCATCAGCTCATTTTATCTCATGGATACATTTGATTTGCATATCAAAAATATTGTTAGGGTTGACTTTCACTCCCATCACTAAACTCTGCAAGGGGACTCTACCATGAGCTGGCCTCCAAACTGGACAAATTATTGGTCGAATTTCCAACCCCTGTATATTGAATCTCAGATCTCATGTCCTCCACTATTTTCTTCAACACTCTATTTTCAGTTTGAAGTAAATACAACTGCCTTTTCATTGAACAGCATATGCCTGTAATATGAGCAAGCTCATTGGCCTCCTCCCTTATGATGGGCAACATCAGATCTTTCAGAGGTGGCTACACGCTATTGTAATAACTGCTACTTGTTACATATCTCCTCTGCTTGACATTCTCTATACTAACTTTGTCCAAGAAGAGGCAAGGCAGTTTAGATAAGGTTAACCAAAACTGATCTCCAACTTCTACCCCTTTAAACAAATCAGAAGGCATCTTTACACCCCATCGAACCCGAACAATTGCATGCTTTCTAATGGGCAAATTGCTCCATGCAGTCAAGGACACCCCTCCCAGTAATTTTTCTACTCCAAATGACCAAAAATCCTTGAGATTACCGATCCGATCCGAAAACGGGTACTTGTGAAGTCCCTCTTCAGGAAAAATAACTGCAAACCCACATTCTCTTATGGATTTGAGGTTGTTGTGCCATTTTCTAGGTCGGGGGTCTTCTCAAAACTAGACCCTTCTTCTTCCTTATTTTCAAATCCATTAAACTTCAATGAAAATTTTGATGGTGTTGTCTCTTGTGACAAAGAAGGTTTGTGAACTATTGGCCCAAACAAACCCCCTTCTTCTCCTTGCTTTGAAGAAATACAAGTGAGGATCTTGCAGACTGATTGAGCATGAAATCCCCAAAGTGGGACTTAAACTGAAGGCAAAAGAAAGGATTTCCCCTACCCAGAAGATTAATTTCTGCACTCATGGTCATGGAAGCACTTGCAGGAGAACCCCATTCTCCAGTTACTATTTTAAGAATTACACTGAATGGATTCCATGAATCATGGGCTTGTAGGCAAATTTTAGAGTAGGACTTGTGTCCCAAAAAGTACCCAAATGCAAACACATCTCTTTATTTTCTCATGCATAAATTCCAGAGACTAAAGGGAGACCTAGAATGTTTAGAGGGATTTTTGCTCTTACCAAAGGCTTCTGACCTTCTCTCAGCTTTTCCATCAAGATATGCAAATGTCTGGTAGAAATGATGTGCCAGAATGAGCAACTCGACCTCACAGGAATGAGTCATGACATGACCATTTATTACCAGTCGCATCAATGCATGCCCAAGTTCTGGTTCAAAAGGACACAACTTTTCCCACTTCAAGAAATCAGAGGCTCTCCATAAAAGAGGAGCAGGTCCTTTCTCTCTTTGTGACGATTCCATGTATCCACCACGGTGTGCTACCAAAAGGGCCTTGAAACCTGAGTGGTCACTTTGACATTTGGATGCTGTTAGAAACTGAAATTTTGGTGGAGCAGATATGATGATAACACTCATGATCATCACTGACATAAAAATGGTATTCCTTGATCACATCACGTGACTGAGGAGTTCTATCCCTACCATCAACGCTCACCCGAACATGTCTATACAATACATGTACAAAGATGGATGCCTGGTAGCAGTGATAATACTCACTTTGTATCTCTCTCTAAGGATAAAATGTGTAATTCTCAGCTAAGTATACCATCGATAAGATTGTGCCTGGCTCAAAAATATCACGAGAATGATTAACTTCTAAAACTTTCCACCTATGCCTATGAGAGTCTTTAATGTATTTGTAAATATGACTTTGAAACTTGTCCATGAAGTTTGAAATAGGAATATCATCTTTGAGCAAGTCGATCGTCTTAGATGGAACATGGGAAGAAGTTGATGGATTCATGGAGACATACTCATATCTCTTCGACTTAGCTTTGACATCTTACAATCTAGGGTGTGTTGGATCGATAGGAAACTTCCTATGGAATAATGCCAAATAACCACATTCATGGCATATTCTCCCACCTACACACATTTTAATTAAAAACACATAAGTTCAGGATTCCTATTGCACAGTATCATAGAAATAAAATCATGCACTGTGTGAGGAGTTGGTTCACCATCCCAATGTTTTTCTTTGCAAAAATCCACAAATGTGTCATAGTATAACTGGAATTCAACGCGGTATCGATAAAAACAAGTTTCCTGAATCATATTCGGCCTAATATACCACAGTTTCAACTTATTGAACATGGTAAATGAGATTGGGAATAAGCCCTGGAGCCTTCCATGTTGATGTTGAGCATAAGCTCTGGAGCATTGGATCCTTGGCCATTGTATCCCTAGGTGTATCGTACAAGTACATCCTAGAGTCAGGGTTGATCGAAGAGCTCTGGAATTGGACTAAGTTTGTAACTCCCTATTTAAGTGTTGAGAATGGGATTTGGTAAGCGCTAGGGGTTACTGAAAAGAATTTAATAACTTCTGCGTGAAAAGGACTCAAGAAAAATATTGATCTAATCAGACTTATTTATAAGTGATTAAATGAAATTTTGAATTTCTGTATTCTCATCAAGTATTGAAGAACTACCACATTATACGAGGGAAATCCAACATGCAAGTATGTTTAGAGTTTCCTAGCCTACTAGACCTAACCATCTACCTATTTGACCTTAATGAAGAAGTGTTATTAAGTCTAGGGATCATGGTATATGATTCCCAAAGACAAATGTTAACAAATTTTATATTATTATGTATTTTATAGAATGTATGGATTAGAACAAATATAGTAATAATATTAATGATGAAAGAAATAAAGAAAAGCTCCATCCATTATTACTTATTATTTAAAGATAATAAATAGTCCAATACCTAGAAAATCCTAATTAGGAACTAGTTGAAAGTTCCTAAGTGAAAGTATTAAAAATTACCCAAATTAATTTAAAAGGATTAAATCAAGAAACCAATGTTTTTTTATTTAACTGTCCCTTTGAATTAAAAGTATGTCTATAAAGTCTCAAGCCAAGGAAAGGCTTGGGGTTCTGATCTATCATTCGGAGGAGTCATTTTCTTCCTATTTTGCTCTCAAGTAAATTCTTGGAGAACATTTTCCTGGAATGAAAAAGGAGAACTCATCTAGACCTTATATACCAAATAGGAAACCCTACCTTAGGATCTCTAAGCTACTTGCATGTTAAAGTCCTGCTCAGGGGGATCCATATTTAAACTAGGAACAATTCTGTGTCATGGTTGGGTGGAAGGTGGTAGTTCCCAAGTGATTTGGTCATCCAAAACAGAGGTCAGATCTTCCTTTGAATTGTTAATGCTTCTTATTTGAGTGCGAAGGTTCATCCATTAAAAGAGATTCAAGTTATAGGTATGAATCCATAGACTTCCTATTCTATTTTCCTATTGTTGTGCCTCTACTCAACAGCCTTTAAAAAACATATTTCATCGAAAAAAATCCTATTTTGTTTGATGAAATGTTAAGGTTTTTAAGGGATAAATTAAATTAATCTCCAGCTACGAAAACGATGGTTTTTCTTGGGCTACTGATTCACTGAAATTTCATATTTCAACTATCCTTTGAAAATTCATATTGGATTAACGAAAAACTACTTGAAAGCTAGTATTTTGATGGGTTTATACTAAGCAAGTCAAAGCATGAGTCTTCATGATCATTATTTGTCACCCTAGGATTGTATATTATCCAAAGCATTAGAAATTTATTTCATTGGTTACGTTGCCATGATTATTTATAGGGTCTTATCATTATGGTTTCCATGTACAGTCTGAGGTATGGTTATCAAAGAGCAGATCCTTGTTACTCCAATGAATCCCAAACATACGTCTTGCGTGCCATATCCTAAGCTGCAGACCATCATTTATATTGATATTAATTTACATATGGTGATATTTAAAGGTTCAGTTTCAAATTGCATTGTTTGTGGTTCGTCACCACCTTTAAATGAATGGGCCGAATATATGATAAGATATGCATGTATTATGGTTTCGTCGAGATTGATTTATGTCACAGCTTATATCCCGGTTCACCTGTCGCGAATCCACCACGCTATCATCACACTGGTACTTGAACTGTCCATCACATTAAGTCTCGGTACGTAACCTTTGTCGTGGCTGCTTGGCAATAGACCACCTGTGCTACTTGCAGCGAAGAGTTTCCCATCATTTAAGTTAGGCTAAATTATGGTAATATCAGCCATCTAGGGCCTTCGACCGTCATTTGTGTTATCAATCGATTACCACTCCAAGCGCCGATGCTTTCATTCATGCCAGACTTGCGAGGGTATAACCTGCGGCTATGTATGGCCGATTCTGTTGATCACCTAGTGTTGCTTAGCCTTTATCCCGAGTGCTCACGACCTGGTCTTCTATCATTGGCTGAGTTATGGTACCTATTCTGTGTGCGGTTACGCATTCGTTATCAAACAGTGATGGCTCCTATCGTAAGGGTTGAACCCTATGAGATGACCCTGTTAAGCTCAAACCCTGAGCTTGCAGAAAAAGTCAGGAATGTGGGGTGGATGCCGTTCTTTGAGAAGTTTTCCGACTCGAACCCTGAAGTTACTAGAGTCTTTTCCCTATCCCTGGTTAATTACCAAGCAGAGGTTGGTGATCTTTGCTTCCGAGTTGATGAAAGATCCATAGCAGCCGCAACAGGTTTGTCTCTGACTGGTCAGAGGTGGTTCAAATACCAGCAGATGGATATAACAGAATGGAGACAATTGTTAAAGAATCCGGTTCAGGAATTTTCTTTTCGAACTGGGGTAGCACGTAAGTATTTTCTGAAAGAATGGCGTCCTGTTCTTGATTTGATTCATAGATATCTTACATGCGAAGGACGTTTATCGTCGGCATATGTATATCATCTTTGTCTGATGGTTGTTTTTATAGGGTTTCCTCTTAATTTTCCTTACTACCTTCTGCACAGTTTATTTAAGATGTCAAATGCCATAAAAAAGGGGCCTAATCATGTCAGCCACAGTCTTTTTCATCATGGTCTGGTTTGTATGTTTATTGATAACGAGCTGTTGAAGTCGGGTCGCTCATGGGAGCAGTTTGTAGAGTCAAATGGTTTTTCATCCTTTTGTCATTGCATTTTTGACAGTCCTGATGACTGTAGCAAGCATAGAGATTCAGGTTCGGCTCTGTTCTTTTCTCCATGCAAATCTCTGTCAAACCCTAGCCGTAAGGGTTCTGAACCCTGTAAAGAGCCCATGAGTAATCCAGTGAAAATTTCTCATACCCCTATAGGTCCTGGGCGTGTGAAGAAGATTTCATTTTTGTCACCTATTACTCCACCCAACAGTACTGATAGAATGGGTAATTGTCATGGAAACCGACCAAAGTCCAAGCTGGTTGGCAGGCTAACGAGGAGTATGGTGAAAGCTAAAATCGTTAAAACCCCTGTGGTTAATAAGGTTCCGGTGGAAATGGTTGTGATTGATGATGAAGAAACAAATGCTCCTTCACATGTTAATGATGATGTGGTTCATCCTGAGTTCGTTTCTGATTTAGCTGGTGAAAGTCACCCTGTGACTGATAAAGATATGCCCGAAAATCCTTCTTTGCTTGTCGATGTTCAGTCTGTCGAGCCGCAATTTGATGATACCCTTGATCATGTCAATCGTCCAGCAGTGGATAAAGATGTGCAGGAAGTTTTAGTTGATCATATGACTGATTCTATATTACAAGAAAAACCTGTTAAAACAACCCCAACGATTCTTCGTGGAACTGGGGAAACCATTCATCCTCTGTTCATTAGTTTTCTTTTAGACAAAGTTCGCAGAATGGAAGACAGGATGAATGAAATAGCAGCGAACCGTGATTTGATGAAATCTAACAATGTGGTGTTACAGAAGAAAGTAGAGGTGAGTGATCAACAGATTGTTCGCTTAAGGAATCATAAAAATAAGTTGATAAGGCGAGTTCTCAAACTGCTAGATGAAAATGAAAAGAGTGAAGAAAAGATGCGTGAGCTCAATGCCCATATAGCACTCATGCAGTTCAGAGCTCCACCTCTGAGTCCGTCTAGTCGCGTTAATATTCAAGTTTTTCATGCACCAGTTAAATTTTGACTATGCTGGATTTCTTTGTTGTCGGTTTTTAATTTTCAATTTTGATGATCAGGTATTTATTTAGTTTATTTCTTGTTTATCATTTATTATTTATTAATTTGATTAGTGTTATGTTAATTTTATTGTTTGATTTATCACAGGTTGCTGTTTGTGCTCGGATTTTGTCAACTGTCTTTTTTTGCACGATCTCACATCAATCGGAACAGACCGCATAACAAGCTTTCCAGGTGTTGTTTATTGCTGGAATCTTCGATTTTCATGGATCGAATTGTTATCGTTTCATAGTGTTTTACCTGTATTGAAAAATGACATGTTACACTTGTCATTTTTCAATGGACAATTAGTTTAATTCGATCTAGGTTATCTCGAGCTTTTAGGGATGTTTATTTTTGTAAAACATGTATAAAAGGGTTGAAAATTGAAGGGAAAGGGGATCAATAGTCTATGGAAGGGGCATCACAAGACTGAGTTGATGTGTTTACGACTTTGGACAGCTACATGTCTGTAGCCATAACATTGTTAAACTGGTGATGTTATCAATATATGTGTGCAGTTTGTATACTTGGCATATGTTTGTAATGTCTATTAGTTTTGTGATTTCCTTTTTACTTTAATCATGTTTGTTGAAATTCTCTAAAGGATTTTACAGATATATATCTATTTTAGGATTATTGATTTTGCATGCTTTCAATTTTGCTAATATATCATGTTATGTAATTGGCAATCGACATTGTTGCTTATATGATTTGTAATTGATTACTGTATGGGCCTGGTTAATGTTTATCTTATTTAAATATTACCTATGTGTATCCATGTGGTAATTCTATTAGCATTTATTGATCTCATGGTTTATTTCTCTTACTGCTCCTGATCAGGATATTAGGATTATATATTGTTTATTTTTTGCTGATTATATTTTTTGAAAAACCTATTCGTATCAGATTCTTTCTCTATGAATTACATTCAGTTTATCCCTTTTCTAAATGATTGTACAATATGTATATAGCAGGTTTGTGTAAAATATTAACTATGTTTATATTTTATCTTTTCATCTTTTGTATCTTGTATTTATAATTCATTGATTTAAGTTGATTAAATCTGATAATCTAACATCCTGTAGCATATAACCTGAATTAACTTTTGTAAATAATAAAGATAGGTTTCACTGACAATCAGTAGCATTAGTTTTAACCATTAGACTGTTAGTGTTCTAGGCCAACAGAGCCTTTAAACCTGTCAGGAACGGCTACCCCAAACAGCTTGGAGCTTGCCCTAAGGATCCCGGTCTGGGTCGTATCCCTCGTTGTGGGCTTCGTCAAATACGCCCGTCAACAATGGAGCTAGAAGGAGGGCCAGCATAAAATGGCTGATGAAAACAACTCTGTTAACAAAACAAATCAGCCTACTACCCCTCAAATCCAATCAACTACACAACCACGAACACGCCGGTCTTCATGACTAAATGACGACCCTTTGACCGACTCAGTTCAGAATCTCATTTCTCAATTGGATGCTAGCAGTGCTCGCCATCCTGCCGATCTTTATCAAATCGAACAAGCTATAAACGAATCTCAAAGAATTCTGACAAGAGCTTATTCGAACCTTACTGGGCGACAGCCTACTGAGTTACCTCTTCCGCAGATTACTCGTCCTCGTACTCGTCATCCTGAGTCATTTTTGGGAGAACAAGAATAGCCTTTAGGTGCCCATCCCGATCCTCACGTACAGCAATCTTCCATAGGAACCAACCAGCCTTCTTCTTCTGCAGGACCACTTGCTTCAGGAGGGTCTGGTCGACCACCATCACCGCCTCATTCTACTCCACGTGTTCCTCAAACACCACCACCACCGCCTCCAAATCCAGGAAACATGGCAGTAGCAAATCCCCCAAACCCCAATGCTAATATGCCATGGCTAGCTCAGGATGCAGTGGCCATTCCTGGCGTTCAACACCCTTTACCTAAACACCCTGAGAAATTACTGCCTAAGTTCAACCTTGAGTCGAAAGAGCCAGCGGAAGACCACGTCAAGAATTTTATGTTGGCAGTCCGACTCTTGGATGTGGAACATGAAGATGTGGTCTGCCGGCTTTTTCCTTATACATTCGAAGGAAAGGCTTCCACATGGTATTTTTCACTTATAGCTGGTTCCATTACTAGCTGGAACGAATTTGATCTTGTGTTTACAAACAAGTTTGGAGATGACAAGACTCCTGCTATTTTAGTCTCGGAATTGTCTAAAATTCGCATGGACCCCAAAGAAAAGGTTAAACATTTTAACCAGTGTTTTCTAACTTTGAGAAACAGGATTCCCTCTACCTCGAGGCCAACTGAGGACGTTAATGTTGAATTTTACACTTCAGACTTACCGAGAAAGATATCCATGTTTGTCAGGCAAAAGGCCAAACTTACCCTAACTGAAAACTTTGAAGAAGCAATTAAAGTCGAAAAGGATGCGAATGCCACAAAAGAAAATCCCAGAGTAGATAATGATTCAGCATCTTCTTCTCGGAAGAAGACTAACAGTCCTGCCAAAAGCTCTGACAAAAGGGTCCAAGAGGCCTTAGATCTTGATAGTTTACAAAGAGTCATTAAAAAACTGTCTAACGAGATCATAGATTTAAAAAAGCGTACTTCTGAAAATACCACAAACAAAGAACCACCTAAACAGTTTTTCAGAAAGCCTTTTCAAAATTTAGCTGCGAAACAAACTCCACCCTTTGAAACCAGCAGCGTTGAGGAACTCAATAGCTTCCTCAAATCAATATTTTCAAATCTAGAAACACCTACTGAAAATGAAACTCAGTCTTCTGGACAGATTTCTCAAGATAACCAAAAAACGGATGATGACAATGACAAGAAACCACCCCATGTCATCAGTCATTTCTGGGACACCTCAGAATTAACTGATGACGAAGATGTGGCTGTTGTCAATGTAAATCAGCATCAGTACAACACCAGAAGTAAAAAAGACCAGCCTTCAACCGAACCTGCTACAACTGTTACAGGTAATAGTTCAGCTGTCCAAAATAAAAATCAGCCTGCAAATACTAAATCTGCACACTCCCTTGAGTTAGAATATGACTTGATTGAGGACTTTAAGAAGAGCAGAGCTAATATTTCTCTGTATGAACTCATAAAAATACCTGTGATTCGAGATAAAATGGTACAAGGGGTCTTCCCAAGTAAAACTGGTAGGACTGCCTCCAATCAAAATAGCTCTGTCAATAATAAAGTTGATTCACAAAAATATTCAGTCAACGCATCATCTATAGGAAAGAAATCTGATTCTTCAACTCCACCTTTTTTACTTTCGTTCGAAATATTTAATCGCAAAGTACATAACTGTATGATAGACTCAGGGGCATCCAAAAATGTAATGCCTTACTCTGTGTGTAAAAGACTTAATGTTGTCCCTCATCCTTGTGATACGAGTATTGTACAGCTCGATTGTTCAAACGTAAAGGTAATAGGTAAACTGAAGGAGGTGCTCATAAGGTTAGCTTCCAATCCACAAGTTCACTTTATCATCGATATTATTGTTGCTGACATCCCTGAAGCATATGGTTTGTTTCTTAGCAGGGATTGGTCACAGAAACTTGATGGGTATTTTGCCACAGATTGGTCACACCTATGGATACCTCATAAGGGTCATCTCAATAAGATCAGGATTTATTGAGAACGGTATATGAAGCATACCGTCACTGAAATTGATGACTCAAATGAACCAGTCTTGTTCACTGATACCATAATGGGTAACTACATGGCTGACTCATTTTTTGGGAACTTGGAAGCTGAAATTTCAGAAATCCCAGATTCAAATCAGTAGTCGGAAATTTGCCATTTTTCACAAGCCCCAGCTGAAATCTCAGTACCAGATACACCACATTTAGATCTCAATGACGGTTGTTGGTCTCTTTACTTTGACGGTTCCAAGTCAAAAGAAGGAGCTGGTGCAGGGTGCTTACTGATTGATCCTTATGGTAAAAGGTACTTCATTGCTTGCAGATTAGAATTCGATTGCACCAATAACATCGCTGAATATGAAGCCCTCATTCAAGGGCTGAAGGAAGCGATTGACTTGGGAGCCAAAGCCTTGGTAGTCTTAGGAGATTCTGAGATTATTGTTCGTCAGGTACGTAATACAATACACTGCATAGCTGGACACTTGAGAAATTATCAAGCTGAGGTATGGAATTTACTATTAGCATTTGAAGCATTTAACATTAGTTCCATCCCTCGTTATCTAAATCAGGAAGCTGATCTTTTAGCTAATGTTGCTTCAAGATTGATTCCATCTGAAGGAATCCTTAATGATGCTTTCTCGGTTGAATTGCTGTTCAGGCCTTCTATACCTAACAACGTAGCAAATTGGAGAGTCTTAATGACGACCAGCAATTAATCGATTTTCTGACTTTTAAAGACACTTTCAAGGATGCGATTTTGGACGAGATGACTCACGATGAAGATCTACACAATTTTGCGGTAATCCATAAGCCTTTCTCAATTCAGGAATCTCTCGATCAAGTTAGTGCTCTTCCCAGGTCAGTAATCAAACTTGAGAAATTCTATGACTTAAAGGATAAATTTAAGGCTGCAAGGAATTGTAAAACTAATAGCTCCATCATGCAATCTGACATTGTGAATCTAGGAACTGAGCAAAATCCTCAATGTGTGAATCTGGGCAACACATGTACTGTCCAGGAAAAAACAGCCTTTGTTAAACTCTTCAAAGAATTTAAAGAAATATTTGCATGGACATATGATGACCTGAAAACATTCGATCCTAATATCATGCAACATGTCATTCCTATGAAACCGTAGGCTAATCCTTTTCAACAAAAATTGAGGAAAATGCACCCCAGCCTAGAACCGGCTGTCAAGAAGGAGCTAAATAAACTCCTTGCCGCCAGAATAATTTTCCCTGTTCGGCATGCACAATGGGTAGCAAATCTTGTACCCATGAGGAAGAAAAATGGTGACATCAGGTTATGTGTCGACTTCCGAAACCTGAATAAGGTTTCGGATAAAGACAATTACCCTGTTCCTACAATGGAGAAAATCTTGCAACAGGTCTCCGGATATGAAATGTTTTCGCTAGTAGATGGTTTTTCAGGATACAACCAAGTGTTAGTATCCAAAGCTGACCAGTTGAAAACAACTTTTAGAACACCTTGGGGAACCTATGCATACAGGAAAATGCCATTTGGTCTCATAAATGCCGGAGCAACATTTCAGAGGGCAATGGATATCGCCTTCAGAGGTCTGATTGGTAAGTTCGTTGTTATTTATCTTGATGATGTTATCGTCTTTTCAAAAAATAGGACTGATCATTTAATTCATCTCAGGAGAGTCTTTGAGCGTTGCAGGAAGTATGGGATTTCGTTAAATCCTAAGAAATCTATCTTTTCAGTGACAGAAGGTAAGTTGCTGGGTTTTGTTGTTTCTAAACAAGGCATTAATATTGACCCAGAACGTACTCGTGCTATTTCACAGATTTCGATGCCCCACTCAAAGAAGTCCATGCAGTCGTTTCTTGGAAAGATAAATTTTGTTTCTAGATTTATTCCTGGGTTTACAGAAATTGTTCGGCCGCTTCAGAAAATGATAAGAAAGGATGCTGAGTTTAAATGGAACACTGACAAGAAGCAATCTTTTCATGACATCTTAAAAGCGATCGCTGAAGCTCCCACTCTAACTAGCCCAGATTTTTCCAAACCTTTCATTTTGTATACGTTTGCTTCTGATTCTTCTTATGCTGCTGTTCTGACACAGAAAAACCAGGAAAATAATGAAGCTCCTATCACTTTTACGAGTTCTGGTCTCAACGGTGCAGAACTAAATTACCCAGAAGTGGACAAGCAAGCTTTCGCTATTTTCAAATCTGTCAAACATTTCAGGCCTTACTTACTGAAGTCCCAGACCAAAGTCATTGTACCATATTCTGCAGTTAGAAATATTTTGGTACAGAAGGATCTTGGTGAAAAAAGAGCACATTGGGTCACAGCACTTCAGGAATACGACCTGGAAATAAAAACTTTAAATATTGTCAGGGGGCAAGGACTTTGTAAATTAGCAGCTGGGTCTGTAGACAATTCTGATCCTGATCTGCACTTCTTTAGCGAACCTTATTTACTTGAAAGGGAAGTTTTTTCGGTCTCCACTCCTCCTGATTCTTGGTATTACGATATTAAGTTCTTCTTATTGCATGGGACTGCCCCTGAACATTTAGACCCACATCATAAGAGAGCTTTAAGACTAAAATATACACCTTATCAGCTTATTGATAATATTTTGTTTAGAAAGAATTTCGAAGGGGTTCTCCTTCGTTGTCTAGAAAAACATGAGGCTGATGATGTGTTATCTCAACTACATGCAGGACCAGCTGGAGGACATTTCAGTGGAGAAACTACTGCTCATAAGATACTTAAAGTTGGGTACTACTAGCCCACATTGTTCAAAGACGCATATTCTTTTGCCAGGAAGTGCCAAGAGTGTCAAAGAGCAGGAGGCAGATTGAAAAAGGCAGCATTACCCCTCCAGCCGGTTATCATTGAAGTCCCATTTCAGCAATGGGGTCTGGATATTGTTGGCCCAATCACACCAGCCTCTTCACTACAACATAAACACATTTTGACAGCCACAGACTACTTCACTAGATGGGTTGAAGCCATCCCGTTGAGGGTAGTCAATTCCGAACAGGTGATATCTTTCCTTGATTCTTTTATTATTACCAGATTTGGTATTCCAGAATCTTTAATATTTGACAATGTGACTTATTTTTCCTCTGCAAAATTAACTGAGTATGCATTAGATAGGGGTATAAATTGAAATATTCAGCTAATTATTACCCTCAGGGTAATGGGTTAGCAGAATCCTCTAATAAAAATCTGATTAAGATTCTGAAACGTACTGTGGCTAACCATCATAGGAATTGGCATACTGCCCTATCGAATGCTTTGTGGGATGACAGGGTAACCCCGAAAGCTGCTATAGGGAACTCTCCCTTTTTCATGGTATATGGTAAAGAAGCCATCTTACCCCCTAATTTGTTCTTTCCCTCCTTATAGCTTGCCCAGTCGGTGCAGGAGATACCTTGTTCTGCCATGGAGCACCGAATTAACACCTTGTAGAAACTGGAAGAAGACAGGGAGTTGGCTAGAAAAAAATTTGAAAAGCACCAGCAGAGTGTTAAGCGTTGGTTCGACCTCAGGAAGTTGAACAGTTAGGATTTGGAAGTAGGTGACTTAGTCTTGAAATGGGATAAGGAACACGAAGATAAAGGAAAACACACAAAGTTCCAATGCCTGTGGCTAGGGCCATTTATTATTACAGAAAAACTTGGTCCTAGTACTTTCAGGTTACAAACATTGGAAGGTGACATTGATAACCTTCCAGTAAATGGTCACCTAATCAAAAGATATTTTTGCTGATCCCCCTCAAGGGATCATCCTGTATATATCTGTGTGGTGTGTTTGCTTGATGCATTTTATTTCATTGTTCTTTTGATTGATTTGCTGTTTTGTTTGTGTGTTATGAACCGGGTAAATTCATCAAATCTTGAACTGATGCCTCATTTTAAGCTCTGTCATTAATCTGTAAGTTATGCACCAAAGACATTATTATCCTGGAAAATGTCATTCTGTTTTGGTTTCTTGAACAGAGAATGGTGTTTTCATTGTTCTAGATCCTACCAGAAAAAAGTTAAACCTTGTTAAAATTAATTAAGTATATCGGCCTCTGTAAAGATTTGCCCAACGGGATTGGGAGAGTACTTGGTAAAGTTATTTATTTAGATCTTTTACGCCATCTCTTCTCGTAAAGAGGATCAGATTCGCCCCCTATCTACTAAGATAATCTCATTTGAGATTAATAATAATTACGGTCTAGATAAGGATGGACTTGGACATATGCAAAGATCTGAAGGACAGAAAGTCTCATCACGAGCTGATCTGTTCAGGATCATAGGTTTGCTTCCAGTAACATTGTCGTCTCCAGTCACCAAGCTTGGGCAATGACCCTTGGACTGAAAATCTAAGGGGTGAAAGGTCTCATCATGAGCCGGTTCATTTTACTGTAATGCAGACTGGTGACTGACATGGTTGCTATCTGGTTACCAAGCCTGAACCATGGCCTTCATGAGGAATAAAATTAAAAGAAAACAGTGGTAACAGTCTCTCCCGACCAGAATTGTACATATATAACTAGCAGATAGGACACTGGCATTCTGAAGGGTTGTAAGCAACCCTGTCAAGGCTATGAATGCCTGCTGGCAACAGGGCCATGCTTGTGGTATTGAGATTTTATCCTTAAAACTGAGCCATTTACTGTCTTACTCTTTGAGGACTAATTTATGTTTGAGACTTGATACTATCAAAGAAATCGCTGAAGCTGTAATTTTCTGGTAAGTTTTAGAACTGTGAAATACTTGAATTTGTTTGAGATATTAAAACAGTGATCGTTGTATAATGGCTGGTATTAAGGAATTAGTTTCTCCATGTGCATGATTTCAGGTTAAGAAGCAGAGATAACTGTTACGCCCAGCTTGTCGCCATCTGTTGTGCCTCTGCTCAACAGCCTTTAAAAAACATATTTCATCGAACAAAATCCTATTTTGTTTGATGAAATGTTAAGGTTTTTAAGGGATAAATTAAATTAATCTCCAGCTACTGAAACGATGGTTTTTCTTGGGCTACTGATTCACTGAAATTTCATATTTCAACTATCCTTTGAAAAATCATATTGGATTAACGAAAAACTACTTGAAAGCTAGTATTTTGATGGGTTTATACTAAGCAAGTCAAAGCATGAGTCTTCATGATCATTATTTGTCACCCTGGGCTTGTATATTATCCAAAGCATTAGAAATTTATTTCATTGGTTACGTTGCCATGATTATTTATAAGGTCTTATCATTATGGTTTCCATGTATAGTCCGAGGTATGGTTATCAAAGAGAAGATCCTTGTTACTCCAATGAAGCCCAAACATACGTCTTGCGTGCCATATCCTAAGCTGTAGACCATCATTTATATTGATATTAATTTACATATGGTGATATTTAAAGGTTCAGTTTCAAATTGCATTGTTTGTGGTTCTTCGCCACCTTTAAATGAATGGGCCGAATATATGATAAGATATGCATGTATTATGGTTTCGTCGAGATTGATTTATGTCACAGCTTATATCCCGGTTCACCTGTCGCGAATCCACCACGCTATCATCACACTGGTACTTGAACTGTCCATCACATTAAGTCTCGGTACATAACCTCTGTCATGGCTGCTTGGCAATAGACCACCTGTGCTACTTGCAGCGAAGAGTTTCCCATCATTTAAGTTAGGCTAAATTATGGTAATATCAGCCATCTAGGGCCTTCGATCGTCATTTGTGTTATCAATCGATTACCACTCCGAGCGCCGATGCTTTCGTTCATGCCAGACTTGCGAGGGAATAACCTGCAGCTATGTATGGCCGATTCTATTCATCACCTGGTGTTGCTTAGCCTTCATCCCGAGTGCTCACGACCTGGTCTTCTGTCGTTGGCTGAGTTATGGTACCTATTCTGTGTGCGGTTACGCATTCGTTATCAAACAGTGATGGCTCCTGTCATAAGGGTTGAACCCTATGAGATTACCCTGTTAAGCTCAAACCCTGAGCTTGCAGAAAAAGTCAGGAACGTGGGGTGGATGCCGTTCTTTGAGAAGTTTTCTGACTCGAACCTTGAAGCTACTAGAGTCTTTTCCCTATCCCTGGTTAATTACCAAGTAGAGGTTGGTGATATTTGCTTTCGGGTTGATGAAAGATCCATAACAGCCGCAACAGGTTTGTCTCTAACTGGTCAGAGGTGGTTCAAATACCAGCGGATGGATATAACAGAATGGAGACGATTGTTAAAGAATCCGATTCAGGAAGTTTCTTTTCGAACTAGGGTAGCACGTAAGTATTTTCTGAAAGAATGGTGTCCTATTCTTGATTTGATTCATAGATATATTACATGCGAAGGACGTTTATCGTTGGCATACGTATATCATCTTCGTCTGATGGCTGTTTTTATGGGTTTCCTCTTAATTTGCCTTACTACCTTCTTTATAGTTTATTTAAGATGTCAAATACCATAAAAAAGGGGCCTAAACATGTCAGCCACAGTCTTTTTCATCATGGTCTGGTTCGTATGTTGATTGATAACGAGCTGTTGAAGTCGGGTCGCTCATGGGAGCAGTTTGTAGAGTCATATGGTTTTTCATCCTTTTGTCATTGCATGTTTGACAGTCCTGATGACTGTAGCAAGCATAGAGATTCAGCTTCAGCTCCGTTCTTTTCTCCGCGCAAATCTATGTCAAACCCTAGCCGTAAGGGTTCTGAACCCTGTAAAGAGCCCATGGGTAATCCAGTGAACAGTTCTCATACCCCTATAGGTCCTGGGCATGTGAAGAATATTTCATCTTTGTCACCTGTTACTCCACCCAACAGTACTGATAGAATGGGTAATTGTCGTGGAAACCAACCCAAGTCCAAGATGGTTGGCAGGCTAACCAGGAGTATGGCGAAAGCTAAAATCGTTAAAACCCTTGTGGTTAATAAGGTTCCGGTGGAAACGGTTGTGATTGATGATGAAGAAACAAATGCTCCTTCACCTGTTAATGATGATGTGGTTCATCCTGAGTTCGTTTCTGATTTAGCTGGTGAAAGTCACCCTGTGACTGATAAAGATATGCCGGAAAATCCTTCTTTGCTTATGGATGTTCAGTCTGTCGAGCCGCAATTTGATGATACCCTTGATCATGTCAATCCTCCAGTAGTGGATAAAGAAGTGCAGGAAGTTTTAGTTGATAATATGACTGATTCTATATTACAAGAAAAACCTGTTAAAACAACCCCAACGATTCTTCGTGGAACTGGGGAAACCATTCATCCTCTGTTCATTAGTTGTCTTTTAGACAAAGTTCGTAGAATGGAAGACAGGATGAATGAAATAGCAGCGAAGCATGATTTAATGAAATCTGACAATGTGGTGTTACAGAAGAAAGTAGAGGTGAGTGATCAACAGATTGTTCGCTTAAGGAATCATAAAAATAAGTTGATAAGGCGAGTTCTCAAACTGCTAGATGAAAATGAAAAGAGTGAAGAAAAGGTGCGCGAGCTCAATGCCCAGATAGCACTCATGCAGTTCAGAGCTCCACCTCTGAGTCCATCTAGTGGCGTTAATATTCAAATTTTTCATGCACCAGTTAAATTGTGACTATGCTATATTTCTTTGTTGTCGGTTTTTAATTTTCAATTTTGATGATCAGGTATTTATTTAGTTTATTTCTTGTTTATCATTTATTATTTATTAATTTGATTAGTGTTATGTTAATTTTATTGTTTGATTTATCGCAGGTTGCTGTTTGTGCTCGGATTTTGTCAACTGTCTATTTTTGCACGATCTCACATCAATCGGAACAGACCGCATAACAAGCTTTCCAGGTGTTGTTTATTGCTGGAATCTTTGATTTTCATGGATCGAATTGTTATCGTTTCATAGTGTTTTACCTGTATTGAAAAATGACATGTTACACTTGTCATTTTTCAATGGACAATTAGTTTAATTCGATCTAGGTTATCTCGAGCTTTTAGGGATGTTTATTTTTGTAAAACATGTATAAAAGGGTTGAAAATTGAATGGAAAGGGGATCGATAGTCTATGGAAGGGGCATCACAAGACTGAGTTGATGTGTTTACGACTTTGGACAGCTACCTGTCTATAGCCATAACATTGTTAAACTGGTGATGTTATCAATATATGTGTGCAGTTTGTATACTTGGCATATGTTTGTAATGTCTATTAGTTTTGTGATTTCCTTTTTACTTTAATCATGTTTGTTGAAATTCTCTAAAGGATTTTACAGATATATATCTATTTTAGGATTATTGATTTTGCATGCTTTCAATTTTGCTAATATATCATGTTATGTAATTGGCAATCGACATTGTTGCTTATATGATTTGTAATTGATTACTGTATGGGCCTGGTTAATGTTTATCTTATTTAAATATTACCTATGGTTAGCATTTATTGATCTCATGGTTTATTTCTCTTACTGCTCCTGATCAGGATATTAGGATTATATATTGTTTATTTTCTGCTGATTATATTTTTTGAAAAACCTATTCATATCAGATTCTTTCTCTATGAATTACATTCAGTTTATCCATTTTCTAAATGATTGTACAAGATGTATATAGCAGGTTTGTGTAAAATATTAACTATGTTTATATTTTATCTTTTCAGCTTTTGTATCTTGTATTTATAATTCATTGATTTAAGTTGATTAAATATGATAATCTAACATCCTGTAGCATATAACCTGAATTAACTTTTGTAAATAATAAAGATAGGTACCACTGAAAATCAGTAGCATTAGTTTTAACCATTAGACTGTTAGTGTTCCAGGACAACAAATCCTTTAAACCTATCGGGAATGGCTACCCCAAACAGCTTGGAGCCTGCCCTAAGGATCCCGGTTTAGGTCGTATCCCTCATTGCGGGCTTCGTCAAATACGCCCGTCAACACCTATAATATATGCTGGATATGTTACGAAAATTATTACATTGTATTTCCTAACCCTATGTATTTGTTTCTCTGTTTAAAATCTCTTAGGGTTTGCATTTTTAAATTATAACCCTAGGTTGTAAGCTGATTTCTATACAAGACTTATCCAGGGTTTATTCATCAGTTTGCTTCTGCAAGTTTAATTCATTTATAAATGTTTATCAAGGGTCCTACACCCTAGTTTTAATTCATGTATTGTGTTTACTATTGAAACTAGGTTTTATTTTAGATCTATTATATATCTGCTTTTTTGGCCTTTATACTCTATTGACATATTCCATTTGTCGGCAGAGGCTTGTTTTAGATTTAATTAGACTAGAGCAGAAGTAAAAATGATATATATATATATATAAGCTCACAATCTAGTTAACCTAATATATATATATATATGTTAATAGATATAAAATAGAAATACAATTATTATATCTAATGCGCAATTTATAACCATTTCATATTAAAATCCAAGATAAAAACCAGTAAGACCTTTCAAGGTTTACATGATTAAATACATGCTAACTACAAATTATTTCCATTAAAAATAACCTCATCATATGCAACTAAATAGAGTAAGCATCATGACCATACATGGGTCTAAAGTCGAGTTTCATTTCATAATTAGAATCCAGAGTCCTAATATTAAAATCCACAAACCTATTATTATAAATTCACATAGTAAAAGCGTATGCCATAAAATAGAATAGCCCCATTTTATTCTCAACTCACATCCATAGCATAACAATTAACCAAAATATTATCATAATATTTCAATAAAGAAATCATTGATTACATTAATGTCACAGAACGAATCCTATAGACTATCATCTCTATTCGCTACATAACCATGATGCCGTCCATATTAATAAAAACCCCAATGTAAATGCATATGCAATAACCATTCAATTAACCATGCATCTATTCCATGTAACAACTAAAACCCTGTAATTACAATGATGTATAGGAATCATTTCTTTTATGTAAACCATATCATAATCTCTACACAGTCCAAGTAAATACACAGGGGAGGAAAGGAATCGAATCCTGTGGGCACCAAAGCCCCAAACGTAATCATCCAATTTAATTACATACCCATCAAATCAACCATGACCAAGATTCAAATCCTATGGATTCGTTATACATCCATCACGTCCATATTAGTTTTATCATTCAAGATAGCATTATGTTAGGATCTTTAACTGAGAGAACAACAAGTATAGCAATCAAACACAAGAGACAATGAACACACTGTTTTTCCTTGGGGAAACCATAAATGGAGAAAACCTCGCAACTTCCTCAAAGATAGAATTAACACCAAAAGTAAAACCCCAAAATAGTAAGATGATCTCCCGACAATAGTAACCTCTTTCTTCCTTTCCCCAGTGTCTTTCTCTTCCTCAACTATGTGCTACAACTGAGTGTGACTGAGTGTGTACTAAATAGAGAGGATAGCTCTCTATTTATACTAATTCTCGACATGACTAAACCCTACTAGGGATGACCTCTATAGGAGAGTCTAATAACCCTAGTGCCCCTGAACTAAAAGGACTTTCACCCTTGATCAATAGGAGGGTTATCCACAATAACTTGACATGACTTGTTTACATTTTAGATCCTCCTGATCGAAACATCAGGGCATGACATGACTCAATTACATTGCAAATACATCCTAGAATAAACATCAAGTTACAATACATAACAAATACAAATGAATACATTCTGAAGTTACATATTCATCAACACTCCCTCTTAACTAGGAAGGTATTCTCTTGTCACAGTTTTTCAGCACAAGTATTCTTCTCTGTATCAACTGGGTCATCGTCAAGTTCTCATCTTCTTCATCGTAAATTCATCTCCATCTTCAATTCATCACTAGATTTGGATCATCACTAGATTTGGATCATCACTTGATCTGGATCATCATCACTGGATCTAGATCATCATCACTGGATCTGGATCATCACCTGATCTAGATCAGCGTCACTGGATCTAGATCAACACTCGATCTAGATCATCATCACTGGATCTGGACCATCATTGCTGGATCTAGATCATCTCTCAATCTGGATCATCATTGCTGGATCTGGATCATCACTCGATCTAGATCATCTCAAAGACATCATAAATGGATCTGAATCATAGCTTGATCTGGATCATCACTGGGTCATCATCATATGTGCTATCTCATGATTCTTCTCCTCACTAGAATTTCTATAGAGCCAGCCCTTTTTCATGTTGGTTGCAGGCCTAGCCTCCATGTAGGTATTTCTCAGTGCTTATATCTGACCCTAATCCAGAATGGCCCATCCAACACTTACATTTGACCTTGACTCATTAGAAAGGCTCGCCTAGCACTCACATCTGACCATGAGAAGAACTTAATCCCCTCACCATGTCAGAATGGCTCATCCCTTACATGTGACCATTGAAGGAACCTCATCCTCTCCCATGTCAGAATGGCCACAACTCTTACATCTAACCTACTAGTCAGGATGGCCCAACACTTATATCTAACCTACTCATCAGAAAGGCCCAACACTTATATCTTCCCTACTCATCAGAATGGCACGACACTTATATCTGACCTACTCATCAGAAAGGAGCTCAGTCCTATACTGAGGTTTCCTGGAAACTAACCAGGTGCCTCCATTCAGAGAATGGCAGTAGCCCTTACATCTAACCTACTCATCAGAATAGCCAACACTCACATCTGATCATGTAAGACTGCATCTTACAATCATCTCAGAAAGGCCCTCAGTCCTAGACCAAGTATCCTTGGTAACTCACTAGGAAGATCCATTCAAAGAATGGTAGTAACCCTTATATCTAATCATGTAGGAACCAATCCTACAGTCATATCAGAATGGCTTAGCACTCATATCTAACATGGAAGGAACCAATCCTCTCACCATGAGAGAATGGCTCAGCTCTTACATCTAACCTACTCATTAGAATGGCTTTGGGAATCATCACTTCCCCTTGGAAGGGACCTTAATCTGGAGAACACCAAGCTTCTCCCTGAAGTACTCAAACTTCACTCTGGCCAATGGCTTCATCAACACATTAGCCATCTGATCGTCCATCACAACATACTGGAGCTTCACGACTCCCCTTTGCACCATATCCCTGATATAGTTGTACTTGATCTCGATATGATTCGACTTGTCATGGAACACTGGATTCTCTGACAACTTCACAGAACTCTGGTTGTCACTATGTATACAAGTAGCATCCATCTGTAGATCAAATAAATCAGACAGTAGCTTCCTTAGCCATACTGCCTCACAACTAGCTGAACAAGCTACAACATACTCTGCTTCAACTGTACTCAGTGCCACACAGAATTGGTTCCTGCTAAACCAAGAGATCACACCTGATCCCATACTGGAACAACATCTTGAAGTGCTCTTCCTATCAATGGAACTTCCTACCCAATCTGAATCAACATAACCCTTTAGGTTAATCTTCTGATTTGCCTTGTACTTGAGCCCATAATCAATTGTACCCTTCAGGTAGCTCAGACTATGCTTTGCAGCAATCAAGTGAACATGTCTCGGATCTGTCATGAACTATCTTAAGGTGTTCACAACAAAGCAAATATCTGGTCTCGTGTTCGTCAGGTACATGAAGGACCTAATCATCTAACTATACATCGTAGCATCAATCGCTTCTAATGAAGCATCACTCAATAGCTTCAGGTTCGATGCCATATGTGTAGTCATGGCCTTGCAGTCCATCATCCCAAACCTCTTCAGGATCTCTACTATATACTTCCCTTGTCCAAGGAAGATTCCATCTGCACTCTGCCACACCTTCATACCTAGAAAATAATGCATCATACCCAAGTCCTTCACTTCGAACTCGGCATCAAGATTTCTCTTTGTATCAGCAATCAATCCATCCATACCTGTCACAAACAGATCATCTACATACAGTAGGAGCATCACTGGGTTGCCGTATTCAACCTTGTAGTAAAGGTTGGAATCTGATTTACGCTTGGTAAATCCCAAACTAGATAGAAAGCTGTCAATTCTACCGTAGCATGTCCTGGGTTCCTGTTTCAAACCATATAGGGATTTCTTCAATCTACATACATGAGACTCCCTGTCATATGTCTCGAAACTGAGTGGCTTATCCACATACACTTCCTCTTCCACTACACCATTCAAGAAAGCAGTCTTGACATCCATTTTGTGTATCTTCCATTTCATCACTGTAGGCAGAGCAAGTATTGATCTGAATGAAGTTTATCTAGATGCAGGTGTAAAGGTTTCTTCATAATCTATTCCTTCTTTCTAGGAGAATCCCCCAGCTACCATTTGTAGCATGCTTGATCTTGTAGAACCATTTGCAAGTTACAACTGACTTCCTTTATAGCCTTGGGACAATATTCTAAACATAATTCTTAATGATCGATTGATATTCTTCGATCATAGCATCCTTCCATTCTTTCTATTCTGATGCTTCTTCATAATTGGAAGTTTCTTTATCAATGAAATCACATAGTAATTCTACATACCCAAAGCAGGATCTGGTCCTCTTTCTTTCTCTGTCATTCTCTTCTGGGGACCCATATCTTTCTGCACCTTGGATAAATTCTTGTACCCAAGCACATTTCCTCTTATGAGGATTCTTTTCTGGAGGTGGATCGATAGGTCTTTGTGGTTCTTCAAATTCTCGAACTTCTTCTTGAGTTTCTTCATTCATAGTTATATCATGCATTTTGGGTGCTTATGCTTCTTTAGATTCTTTCTTGATTTGTTGTAAGTTGTGTCTTCATCAAATGTCACATCCCTACTGATGTCAATCTTCATGAATCCTGGCAAGTATATTCTATAAGCCTTCAATCTTTCAGAGTATCCCACAAATATACCCTTCTTTCCTAAAGGATCTAATTTAGTCCTCTTCTTTTTTGGAATGTGTATGTACACTGGACAGCTGAATATTTTGAGATGTCTAACTTCTAGTTTCTTTCCTTAGAAGACTTCTTCAGGAGTCTTGTTCTTGAGTACTCTATGTGGAGTACATTTTTGTACATACACCATTGTTATGGCAGCTTCTACCCAAATATGCATAGGAAGATCTTGATCATGAAGCATTGCTCTTGCAGCTTCCATGATAGTTCTATTCTTCCTTTCTGCAAACCCATTCTGTTGTGGATTATAAGGAGTGGACAAATGCATCTTAATCTGTGAGTCCTTACATAGCTCTTTGAATTCATTTGAAGTGAATTCTTCTCCATTATCTGATCGAAAGGTCTTGATCTTCTATTCAGTGTGATTCTTGATCAAGGCTTTGAATTCCTTGAATTTGTTGAATACTTCATCTTTGTTCTTCATGAAGTAAATCCATGTCTTCCTAGAAAAGTCATCAATAAAAAAAAAAAAATACATACCCACTTAGTGATCTTGATGACATAGGACCGCATACATCGGAGTGGATGATTTCCAAGATTCCTTTTGCCTTGTTCTCACTACTTGGAAATGTCTTCTTTGTATTTTTTCCTTTCGCACATCCTCTACAGACTCCATCATGCTTTTCTTGAATTTCTAGAAGACCTTCAACAGCTTTGCTTGTTAGTGGTAGTGCTCTGTAATGCACATTTGCAAGCCTTCTATGCCAAACTCATTTGGATCTACTGTGTCATGGACCAAGGCTTGTTCTGGATGGCCCTTTAGTTTGTACAATCCTCCTTCTTGTTCTCCAATCACTACTACATCATCGATAGTCTTTCCTTTTGGCCACATGATGACTTGACCATCTATAAATGCAACCCTAATTCATTTTGCATCTAATGTAGATATGGAGAGAAGGTTCTTCTTGAGACCTGGTACAAACA
This sequence comes from Pseudotsuga menziesii, assembly GCA_001517045.1. Taxonomy (NCBI): domain Eukaryota; kingdom Viridiplantae; phylum Streptophyta; class Pinopsida; order Pinales; family Pinaceae; genus Pseudotsuga; species Pseudotsuga menziesii. The sequence goes on from LPNX010762955.1 coordinate 1,856,494, forward strand.
ATACATCTTGCATCTTCATAGAATTTCCAGAGTCTAGCTTATAGGAGGATTCCCCAATACCTTTTATTGGATATTGGTAGTAATCTCAAATCTTCACCTTGTGAGGTGATTCATGTTTTGAAAGTTTTACAAAGGACTCTTTGAATCCTATCATATGTTTGGAAGCCCCACTATCTATAAGCCAATCATTGCTTCCATGTGTGATGTTTCCCGTGAGAGAAAAAATCAATACATATTCTTCTTCACTAGAAGAGTCTTCACTTTCATATCTAGTTCTCTTCTTGGATGGTTCATCATCCTCTACAGCATGAGCATGGTGTCTTCTCTTGTTGCTCTTTTCTTTATTATGTCTTTTAGGACAATCTTTTGCAAAGTGTCCTACTTCATCAGATGTATAACATGTGATTGTAGACATGTCTTTTCTAGAGTTATTTTTAGAGAGATGCTTACCTCTGGAGTGATGAAAACTTCTTTTGGTTTTCTTGGAGTGTACTATGAGAGCTTGATCTTCACTTCCCATCTTTTCTTCTTAAACTTCTATCCGAGCTTCTTCTTGAGAGCATTCTTCCCATAGTCAGCTGAACTTGACTAACTTCTTTCTAGCACATATCCCTTGAATAAAGGAGTCCCATAATCTAGGGAGACCATTCAAGGTGGTCATCACAACCTCTGCATTGTCTACTTCTTCATCTACTGCTTCCATTTGTTCCTTGTTTTGAGAGACTCTTGTAAAGTAAGACTGGATGGTCTCAACATTCTGGATCTTTACATTCTTCATTTGGTTTCTCAGAGTCATCTTCTGGTTTATGTTTTTTCCTTCAAACAATTTGGTTAGGGCATCAAACATAGCCTTAGGTGTCTTTAGGGAGGACACCTGTGGTATGAGGTGATCCTTGATTGAATCATCAATGATCCTCTTTTCCATAACCAACTTCTTCTTTTGTAAGGCCTTTGCCTCATCTCCCTTAGGAACTGGAACCTCCTCATTGATATAGGAGTCCAACTCATTTTCTTCTAGGACCAAGGACATCCTATACTTCTAAGCTCAAAAGTTATCAGCTCCCTCAAGATTTTCATCCAGCTTGGTATGATGAGACATCTTAACTGAGAACCTCAAATGGAAATACAAAAAATTTAGATCTTACCAGGTTAAGATGTCAGATTTGGATTCGGAGCTAAAATCCTGCAGTCCTGGTTGAGGAGTAGATTAGGTTTTTTATTTTCCAGAGTTCTATCCAACCAAATGCTTTGAATTTTATCTCTAACTTTTATTTTGGGGAGGAGATCAATCCATGCCTGTGCTCACTGAAAAATTCCTCTTCTGTGAAAAGCCCTAATTTCCAACAGCAGCGTTGGGTCCAAAACTAAAAAACCTCATAATTGGATTCTACTTCGACAGAAAGATGCGCCCTTGGGAGGAGAGTTATTCCAACCTTATTTTACTAAAAATATATGGAGAGAGATCCACAAAGTAGGAATCCCTAATTCCCGTAGCTGCATGGTGTCTTCTTCTCAGGTTAGCTCTAATACCATGTTAGTTTTGATCATTCAATCTAGCATTATGTTAGGATCTTTAACTGAGAGAACAACAAGTACAACAGTCAAACACAAGAGACAATGAACACAGTGTTTTTCCTTGGGGAAACCATAAATGGAGAAAACCCTGCAATTTCCTTAGAGATAGAATCAACACCAAAAGTAAAACCCCAAAACAGTAAGATGATCTCCCGACAACAGTAACCTCTTTCTTCCTTGCCGCAATGTATTTCTCTTCCTCAACTATGTGGTACAACTGAGTGTGAGTGAGTGTGTACTAAATAGAGAGGCTAGCTCTCTATTTATACTAATTCCCAACATGACTAAACCCTACTAGGGCCGACCTCTCTAGTAGAGTCTAATAACCCTAGTGCCCGGAATTGCGGGGACTTTAACCCTTGATCAATAGGAGGGTTATCCACAATAACTTGACATGACTCAATTACATTACAAATACATCTTGAAATAAACATCGTGTTACAATAAATAAGAAATACAAGTGAATACATTCTGAAGTTACATATTCATCAACAATCAATGCTATACATATAGGGTATGCGATATTAATAATCAAATACATTCACTACAGCAAGGTCGTGAGACCCCCATGGTCTGCATTTGCACTGTAAGCATGACCTCAACCACCAAAAAACTAAATACATAATCCATTAAAAGTAAACCTACAACAATGATATCTATCGTGGGTTTTCACCCATGGCTTCTTCACTTTTTCCACATTACGTACTAATAAACAAACATGAAAGAATTGCAACCAAATAAGCTATCGCGAAAACCATGGGGAGGGCTCATGCCAAGAATGGCATGGCCATCAACCTATACGATGTCAGGTATTAATGGCTAAGAATAAATACAATCAATTATACTCAAACCATCCACAAGGACCACATAATCGAAGCTTTAACAATAACAATGAATTACTAAAAATATAGGGTATATTATTTACACAATAACCATTAAAGTCTGAAATCAAAACATTACATAGTCGTGCCAAGGGATATGGCACCATTGCAAGCAATGGTGTTTCCCGGGATTAAAACCCCCAAATCAAAAATATGATTTACATAAATGAAATACAGAGTTTTATTGAAGTGCCGAGGTTCCCCATTCACTTCTAAAAGCACCCTCATCCTTTTCACAAACCCAAACCTTGTATACATAGGCCCGAAGGAAAATTTAAATCCCATAGTAAAACCCAAACAACAATTATATAACCCAGCCCTACCCACAATGCGAAGAGGTGACAAGCTTACGCTTGTGTAACATGCTTACTATGACTACGATGGCATCATCCTTGAGCTGACAATGAAGCTCTGAGCCATCCACTCCTCGCCAACCCTTTCATCTGCAGCCACCAACATGATGAGGATGAGAAGTATGACACAGAAGGAGCCACGAAACATTTATCAAATGCAAGCATGAAACCAATGAATCCTACCTTCATTAACTAAGGCGTCGTCGTCATTCACAGTGCACAGTCGATACCAAATCCTCAACAGACCAAGCAAAATGACCAAATCATTCATGGAGCAAAGCCCTAAGCTCAGGCTTCCGCAAACCCCAAGAAGCATTAATGGTGCTAGCCTGGCCCCAAACCCACTTCTCCATAGCTTGAATTTGTTTCATTAACAATGGTTTCCATTTCATGAAGGGTCTTAAACCCCATCAGATATGTCAAAATCATATGATATAACTCTCCACCCTAATATTTAATAAAAGGTATAATATAATTTGTACATCTTGGATTTTATACGCTAAACCCAAGTTATGTCACAATGTACAAGGTATAGCATACGACATGTATCGTTTAGACCATAGTCTTAAGTCATAATACCTCACCTGTCTATGTTCCCTAATCTTAATGCTTAGAAACCATGGCATATGAAATAAAAACAAGAGATATGTTAATGCTTATAATAACATTAACATGAAATGAAAATATAATAAATGATAGGTATCACATAGATAATTTATCTAGGTTAGATAATTAATGAAACATAAATTACCTTGCTAATGAGCTGAGTCTATAAGGGGCCATTTTAGCAAACCATTAGGTGTGTTAATGATCAAAACATTCAGCACACTTTAACAAGTCTTCCTCATTGAGTATAATGTGCATACAAGATGGAAGAGGTGCCTTAGTTCAAAGAACTAAATAAGCAGGTTAGACAAGTGAACACTTTACCTCTTAATAATGCGACATGGGAGAACGAGTCCTGCCACTCCGCCCACTTTTTTTTCCAAAAATAGACTTAAGTTAGGAATTCGTAAATAAAAAGTAAATATGCGCAGAATTGGACAAAGAATGTAATCAAAGTAGCGACACAAACACAACAACGTATAACCATAAGAACAATATTGTAATCAACATTACAACAACTTACTTAAAACACAACAATAAGTATAACAGAAAGAAAGATGATAGCACGTAAGAATAGATCACGAACAAATAGTGGTACAACTAGTGTACGTTATATTCCACAAGATTAATAATGTTCCGTTTAGGTACGTTTTACTAGCCTAATATTTTTTTTTCAATTTTTTGGGACATTACACTTTACCTTGAATTTAGTGTATTTGTGCAGTGTTTTTCTTGAAACATAGAGAAGCTTTGACATTGTTGCAACCATTCAATTTCTTAAGGTGTTTCATGTTGTAATAGTAGTTTTAATTTCCCTACAAGCATTACTGATATCATTTTTTCTTGAGTTTCCAATTGTAGATAGTGCAGTTACATTTTATGTTACATTCTCACATGCATTTTTATTTTTAACATCCTCAAAACCCAACAACTTTGTGGCATGTTTCAGATTTTTTTGTTTTATCAATCCATATAGGATCTGAGCTTGTGTAATCATTCATTGTTGTTCAAAGTACAACTTGAGTATGTTACTAACATGCTCTCTGATTGTCCAATCAGGAGTCGATTTCCCGAACTCTTCTTGAGTGACATCATCAAACTCTCTTAACAATTAGCAGCCATTCCAATGTCATTGAAGCTCCCAATTACTCTTGAGAAATCAGAGGGTGCAGGATTCTGTGATGGTTGGCCAGGATCTAGCAATAAATAAATACAAGCTCAAAAATAAATACAAGCTCAAGAATAACATTTTATTTTACTTATCATATTTTCATTGTTAGTTTAAAAATTAGCAATTGTAATTTGTACATGATTGTAAAAAACTAGTAACTGTAATTGTCATTGTCACTCTTAGTCATTTGTACATGATTGCAATTGTAATAGTAATGTAATTGTAATAGTAATAGTAATATAATTAAAATTGTAATTGTAATTGTAATTGGAATGTGTTGTAGTGTAATTATAATCATTATCATAATGTAATGTGATTGTAATTGTAATTGTTGATTTTCTTTGAGATCATAATTGTAATGAATGCCTAAATCCATATGATTCATAGCCATTTGTACATGATTGTAATGTAATGTAATTGTAATTGTAATTGTAATCTAATTGTAATTGTAATGTGATGGTAATTGTAATTATAATGTAATTATACACATTATCATAATGTAATGTAATTGTAATTTGAACAATATGAAAATGTTCTTATATGAATATGAAATTAAAATAATATTAAATCAAAGAAATGAGAGATAAGGCTATAGAAAAGATGAATAAAATAAGTGCAATGTTAAGAGGAGAAGATGCAAGTCAACCTATGATGGTGCAATCAACTCCCATTGAAAACATTTTTTGTAATTTTTGACATAAAAATTATATATATGTGAGGCTATATTATCAAATTATAATTCATTTACATGCAATGCTATATACCATTCATTCACAACACATACCATTCTTTCACATGTACATCAATGGTTTTAGAAGGTTGTATATATACATGCACATACAATGTATATAAGTTCATGAATTAATTGGTTGTCCAGTCGCAATGTCTTCATCTCTAAGAGAAAAAATTTATCTGCAACTTGATACGAGGTTGGGGGCTTGGCTACCATGGAGGAAGGTTCAACGGAGTACCAGCAGGGAATAAGCATCTGTTGGCCGAAATTTATGACCTATGGGGTATTGTGGCCAACCACTAAAAAACAACCCACACACTCGACTTATCGCAATCTTGTATGTGTTTGGTATAACTATTTTTCATAGGTTAAAGGCCCCACTGCCTGTAAAATATGCTCTCAATGTAGAGAGTCTCTTGGGAGATATAAGATAAGTTCTATTTAATCAAATATTTATTAAAATAAACTAAATATCTAATTAAAATAATCTAACTAATACTCATAAATATCTTAAACTAAAATAACAAATAATAGTAGCTCCTAATCTCTATCTATAATGACCTAAGATGCAGTATAACTATCCCAAAAATGGGAGTTGAAATTGGTAATCAAATATCAAGTTTTATTTAAAAATTTAATCTATGATCCGGTAATATTAGGAAAGCCTACTATCAGCAGGTACATATCTGAATCAAATTACAATAAAATAATATTTTATTGTAAATCAATTTTCAAATGAAACAAAACTTATAACCAAAACATAGTATTGAAGCATAAAAGAAGTTACACCTAAGTACTAACTCTGAAATGAATAATTTCACCTTACACAGTCAGCACTTTGTATAAAATTATATCATTATCAACTGAAGAAACGGAAAATGAAAAAATTCATTTACTTTTCTATATGACAATCAATTATTCATTCTTCAACACTAAGTACTTTGTTCAGAATCCATTAACAAGAATTTTCACATATAATATAAAGATATATACATATGAAAAGAAATTTAACACTGGGAAACAAGATTAAGATAGCATGATAATGACTGATTGACTTAGTTAATGTCTTCATCATGTCCATAAAACATCGCAATCCCTAGAAAAAGTTCCAGAGGAACACCAATAAAATAGAATAATATTAAGTTGCTGTAGTAATTCATTTATCACCAGTCTCAAGATTCCCACCCCTTGCTTCCATTCTAAAGTTGCTTATAAAGGAAAAATAAAGATTGCAACCGACTAACTAGAAATCCTATTTCTTAGGAGAGATTCTAATCTTATCCAAATAAGGTGTAACGATGACCGGCTTCATAAGCACATTGTTACAAAAGTATCCGAAAAGAAATATATGTCCAGAATTTTAACTTACTAGAAAAGTTCTAGCATTAATTTCTCCCAATTATAGTAACACCATACTGGGTAATCCATGCTAACAGAAACTTAGAAATAGGAACGAAGTGATAACTGAGTATCAAATCGGTTGTAAATCCCGAACAATCTTCATGGAGTAGTGTCAAGCACCCTATATGCAGATAGATTATTATCAACACACAGAGCATACGAGATTTATTGTCAACACGAGAAAGTCTTTTATTTCAAAGGATAAATGCACAGTATATGCGTTAAACACCAAATCAATGTAATTGAACACTCTTATCCTCTAACAACTATGTTCATCCCAAGAATCTGTGCAATCCTATTCATCTTCTAAATACTACAAATTCAATTACCTATAATTCAGAAAAATGATCTAAGATGCAAACAACAATTACAGATAAAAAGGAAATCCTATTCACAACTCAGAACAAGAGAACTTCCCATTCAATCTAATTACTCTTGAAAGCCATAAACATAAATCAAATATTAATCT